>JAHIAM010004410.1:0-104691 GCA_021605205.1 Aegilops longissima | reverse complement strand
TTTATAGGTCCTTTGTTGAAATTTTGACTAAAGATTTAACTAACAAAATGGTAAGCATGTCAAGAAAAATTATCTCATTGATTCATATTTGAACATAGTTTTCAAAAATATAATGTTTGGTGACATGCGAACCTTTCTTAGTTTAATCTATGGTCAAAATTTGCACTAAATACAATGGGGACCAATAAACCTGACAGGTAGTATTGTTCACTTGTGCTCCCCGCCCTCCATTCATTGAACAACCCCATCGGTGAATAAACATACAGTGTACTGTATTTATATAGAACGAATAAGCTCGAACTATTTTCTATAGTTCAAAGTTGAGGGCGGGCTTTTCCCCGGAAGGCGCCGAGGCTTTTCGGGTAGGCGGTTTGACAGAGAGGTGAGAGGAGGTGAGGGAGTACAAGGATTTGATGGCACTGAATCGCTGGAAAGACTTGTGATATGACCACTCACTATAGTCATGAATTACTGGCGCCCGACCGGGTGATGCCCCTTTCCGCTCCACGCCTAATCTCGTGCATGACACGAGACCCGGATGCCGGCTCTCCCACATGTCTGAGTAGTAAGAAGGAGCAAAGAATGATGCGGTATATACTAGTATTACATATTTCTCCGTTTCCTAAATATAAGTCTTAGAGATTTACCTATGGACCACATACGGAGAAAAATGAGTGAATCTACACATAAAATGCATCTATATACATCCGTATGTGGTCTGGTAAGTGAAATATCTACGTAAGACTTATATTTAGGAACGGAGGGAGTACTACTGTGTCGGAGGAGTGCGAACCATACCAGTTGAACCAAACCAAAGATGTAACCACGGTAGCTCAAAGGAACCAAAGCAGAGAAAACAATGTGGTGATATGGCCACAAAAAACAATGTGCTACTGTCCACACCGTAGGCATGTGCACAACACCTCTTTGTTTGGATCCTCGAGTTAGAGCTAGTTTGGGTTGAAATAGCTTCAAATTATCGAAACAAGAGGGGTTAGTTTGAGCTAGTTTGTTCTAACTCCAGCTAAAAAACTAGCCCGGTGGAGAGGTTCTAATTGGGTTAGTTATCCTCGGCCCACTAAAAGAGAACTAAAAATCGCCCCGGCTCCACACCCGCATCGCCTCCCCTCTCGCCGACCTCGTTCTATAGGGTCAGCCTCGCATCAGGCCTCAAGCTCTCTCTCCTCCGCCGCCCTCCGCCTCCATCACCCCACTCCGGCCGCTCCTCCGCCTTTTCAAGGTCGCCTCATCTCCCTTCACTCAAGCCCTCTCCTTCTCAGGCAAGCGGCGGCGCATCTACCAGTGGAGGTCATGAGAGGGGTGACTTTGTTCGCCTTTCTCATTCGGCCATATCATTGATCTTGCTTGCTTTAGCGCTAATTCTGATTTAGAAAAGTAGATCCCTGATCAAACTTGCTATAGATTTGTAGTGCACGATGGAATTGTTTGATGTCGCTTGAGGAGGTAATAAATCTTTCTAGAGGCCCAAAGATTCAGTCACCTTTCTAGGTATTTTACCTCTGTGCTTGCATTATTTGTAGAGGCCCAAAGATTCAGCTTCTACCTTTCTAGGTATTTCAGCTTCAGTTTGCATTATTTCTAGAGGCCCAAAGATTCGGTTCACCTTTCTAGGTATTTTAGTTTCTGTGCTTGCATTATTTCTAGAGGCCCAAAGATTCAGCCCACCTTTCTAGGTATTTCAACCTGCTTGCATTATTTCTAGAGGCCCAAAGATTCAGTTCACCTTTCTAGGTATTTTAGTTTCAGGTTTGCATTATTTCTAGAGGCCCAAAGATTCAGTTCACCTTTCTAGGTATTTTAGTTTCAGGCTTGCATTATTTCTAGAGGCCCAAAGATTCAGCGTTCACCTTCTAGGTATTTTAGTTGAAGGTGTTTACAGGTTTCTGTGGCTTGGGCTCTTCAGAGCCTTCTTCCAGAGGCGACAATGGCTTAGTCTTCCTCGGTGCGTGAGGGGCTCTTGCTCCCTCCTCATCGTGAATGACTTCCGTGATGAGTTAGCTCATTCTTTTGTTTCATGAAGTGTTTTTTTATTTTGTGAAGCTTGATTGACGATTTGTATGTTTAAGTGATATCTCATTTGTATGGACAAAGTAAAAATTATCATGTTTTGCATGCTTGATTTGTATAGATGGTTCGCTGATGTCAATTGTGAGCGGAGGAGGCTGTAGAAGAGCCACCACACCAAGAGGGTGCTTGGATCCAAGGGACTTATTTTAGTCCTGACTAAAAATAGGGTCCAAAGTAGTCAAATGATTGAGATAGAGCATTTATTGTCAATCTAACCCTGCCATCCATACACCTCCTTGGTTTAGAGTTAGTTCTGGTTAGAATATAACTCTAACCTCTAACTGAGTTAGAGTCTCCTCCCATCTCGGTTCATCGCCATCATACTTTCCCCATTCCTATGTTTTCCAAGATCTCTAATCAAAGAGGCCTTTTTATGGAGGAAAATCAAAGAGGCCCTTAGACCGGTTTGTCCCGTCCATTTTTATAAACGCAGTTATGTCCAAAATTTAATGAACGTGCCCGTTTCCATGAAAATAATCCGTTTCATGTAGTAATTCATTCATTTATTTATTCTTCTCATGGGGTTTGTATGTAATTCGTGAGGTCTGAAATGTAAAGTACCTCAAGATATGCTCAGTCGCAGCATGCACTACTACCTAGATGCTCTATGTCACACATGTTCATGAATGGGAGCACGTGGAAATAGCCTAGAGTACATATAGGAGGATAAATGCGTGAAAAATATGTAATCGTAGCTTAGTCATTGTCTCAAAAGGAGACCTAAAGTGATGACAGCTATAGGTCACACGCACTCCAACTAGTGGTACTAGACATACTAATAATTTTTTCCTCAAAAAAGAGGCACTAATGCTCAGACTCCTATTCTATAAACACGAGTCCCATCTCGACAACAGCGTCTGCGCAGTTATAGCTCTCCTCCCTCGCTTCTCTCTTCTAATTCTAACTGGCCGACGGCTGGCTGGGTGGGTTTGCTCAATCATGGCCCCACCTCACAAAGGAAAACGTTACGACTGAATAAAATGCCATATACTCCTCCGCTCATAAATATAAGCCTTTTTAGATACTAGTTCAAATGGAATACAAGATACGATGTATGTAGACATAGTTTAGAGTGTAGATTCACTCATTTTGTTCGTATGATGGTAGTCACTTGCTGGAATCTTTAGAAAGACTTATATTTGGGAACGGAGGAGTACTATACTAATAAAAAACATAGGCCACGAGGCGAGGCAAGGCTGGTTACAGGAGGCAAGAAGAAGAGATGCATCCATCGATTAACGACGCCCACCTCCTCGACTCGTGGCGCCGCCCACCGAACGGCGCCTAAGTAGCAAAGTGGGCTTTCGTGGCTGTGTCGACGTAGCTAAACAATGGCGCCCAAAGATTCTAGTCACCGAAGAAGGCCAACGCCTTTCTGTCCTCGCTGCTTTTGTAGTGGCCTATGTAGACGATTTTCTCAGAGACGTGATGCAGTGTCGACGGTTTCTTGTATGGCGAGAGCCTCACATGGCGAAGCGCGCCTCGAGGTGCACATTCTTCGTCAGCGACTCCCAGACTCGCAGGGCCACCGTGGCTTGAAAGAGTTTGTCACCATGTAGGCCGATGAGGGTGGCAGGCAATGAGGAGCCCGGCGCCGCTGGGCGAGCAAAGACGACAAGGTCGCCCACGCCGCTTCTTGACATCGGTGAACTTATGGATGGAGTTGACCATCATGTCGCCCATGCGAGAGGCGTAAGCCAAGATCGGCGAGGGCTATGATGTCGTGGTCGCCAAAGACTGGCTCGAAACGCCAGCACGGTGCGGGACGCAGGTCGGCGCGCTTGATGATTTGGCCGATCGCTCGCAGCTTCCCATCGCCTCCATAGGTGCTAGTGGCTTCGGTCACTTGGTCTTGGATTGGAGTGAGCAATGTTATGCAGAGACTTGGGAGTAGATGGATTGGAGCAGTGGGGCTTTATTATATGAGAGTCCAAACTCGCTGTATTCACATCGTCCCTGGCTCTATTCTCGCTTCTCCAATTAATTCCTCCGCATGTAATTGAGGATGCATCATTGACTGCTCAACGCCTCGAACCGCTACCTCCTCCTTCTTGGCATTCAACACCTATGGACCTGGTGACCACGAGGTGCCTATGGTGACTTTGTAAATTTCAAGATGATAGTGCCGTATGCAAAAGCGCTCATAGGGAGTGTGTATGCGCTGTATATGAGCGCCATCTGACTCAGGTCAAAAACGAAATGCGCAAGTCAAAAAGAGACTAGTCAAGATACTCAATATTGTGCACCTCGGAGAGGAAAACGATAGAACTAGTACGATTTATTTATGGTGCAGATTCACCTATTTTGCTCCATATGTACTTGGCCTCGGCGTAGTCTAGTCACTTGTTGAAATTCTAGAAGGGCAAATACTCCTTTCGCGTTTACAGGTGGCTACTAGCAAGTAGTTGTACGTATTTAGTACAATAGTGGGCTCACATAGCAATTTTGTCTCATGCAAGAGCTCTATATATGCGTGTTCCAATGTTCGCAATCTGCAACGCTCGGTTTGCGCTTGGCTCTTCGCTTCTTCGAGAAGACTAACAATGATGTTATTACTATCGCTTCTACAGTGGTCGAATCCATCGGCTGCATGTCTATCCATCGCGAAAGCAGGACGGATAGCTTGTTGTAGAAGTACTACTAAGCAAAAAGTCCTGTCTCATTTATGTAGCAATCACACAGCATGGGCGTAGGGAGAAGGCGGTAGTAAAATCAAGCTTCTCCTCGCTGTACGAGTTGACGTGGACACATCATAGCACCGCCCCACATGCTTTGCCTCTAAACTTGGCTGAAAGACTCGCAGGTACAATATATTTGCTGCAACCTCTAACATTTACCCACCACAAATTAAAATATATGTGTAAAGACGCATCGCTCGATGCAGAGGCCGGAGTCCTCTTTGAAAAAAAAAACAAATTAAAATATATATTCCTGTCTTGACCAGATGAGCTGCAGTAAACTACAATCACTAGTGGTGATAGGTAGGGCTAGAACACTATTTTAATTTTTTTAAACTTCGAGACGGCCACATAGCATGGAGCCGACCCCAACGATTTTAAGCTTATGTGCATGGCACGCGCTATCCTAGACTACTCTACACATGAAACCGCCACACGAGCGTCTGGCTGGCGCTTGGCTTCTTCGCTTCGCCGAAGTCGAACAATGATGGAGTACTATCAAGACCGAGGAGTACTACAGATGCTTCCGCCATCCGACACCGATTGAACTGCTGCATGTCCACAGGCAGGCGGGGGAGAGGCGGAAGCGAAAGCTTCTCCTAGTCTTGCCAGCCACCACGCCATGTGGAGAAGGAGGGACGCCTCGTTTTGCCTCGTATGACAGGTGGGTCTGACAGTGTGTGGCCAACCTGTCATACAACCAAAGGCAGCAGCGCTAAGTCCACGAGGGAGAGGTAATCAAACTTCTCGCTGATGTACGAAGTTGACGCGACACATCAAAGCATCACACTCGATATATTTCAATATTTATGCTTATCGATGCATTAATTACAACGCATGCATGCATGCCGTGACTTCTTCTTTGATACTTGCATGTTGATTTAATGCACCTTGAAGTAGTACTCCCTCCTGCTCCTAAATATAAGTCTTTAGGGGATTCCATTATGAATTACATACATGGATGTATATAGATTCATTTAAGTGTGATTCATTCATTGTGCTGTGTATGTAGTCCACCTAGTGAAATCTCTATAAAGACTTACATTTAGGAACGGAGGGAGTATAAAATATGTGACGGCAAAGCTTTGTAATACCTCTGCCAAGTCGAGATATGGTTGTGCACGAGGAGGGCGTAGATCATGGACTCATCAGATCTTGACGATGGAGCTCTCTAGGTCTCGGCGGACCTCACTGCGGCTCCACCGCCTTGTGCCTCTGCCCTTGATGCCTCCAAAGGTAGGAGGTCCGAATACACCTAGTATGTTCGCTAATTGAGCAAGGTGCAGGTTTCTTGATTGATGTGTTGTTCGATTGATTGCAAGGCAAGGGAGGGCACTGCCTGCGGGATCAGCCACGAAAGCGCCCTCGGAACTAGCGCGGCAAGGCGTAAGTAGCTGCCGGCGGTGGCTTCACGCGGCGGAACACGGCGCGGACCTGCCCTTCGCCGGTGAGGGTGGAGTGCCTGCATGAAAGCAAGTGCCACATCACTTACCACAAGCTCGCCGATCACTAGAGCTGCAGTGTCCGTCAAGGCCAAATGCCCTGCGCCTGCTCATCAAGGGCGCGCCTACCACCACACCAGCACCGCCAGATCCCATGCCCGCGGCATTGTGATCCAAAGACGCAAAGGTGCTCCAGCTGCAAGTGCCACTGCTCGAGACATGCCTCTGTCGTTGCGGGAGGAGGACTGCCCGCTTTTTCTTGGTCGGCGGTATGCTCGACATCGACGCCACTGCTGTCATGGTCGATCGTTCTTCAGATTAGAAAGCGCCCCCCACCGCCGCACTACTTGGCCAAGCAGGGCTTAACGGCCCGCCGAGGGAGCCCAAAGGCACGACTCAACGCCGCAAGGTGGAAATGGAGGTGACAAGCAGAAGAAGGATCCCGTGACGCCGACGCGGCAGGAGCTGACCTTCTGATAGTTCCGCGCCTAAGCTGCCGGCCGGGATAAGCTTGTGTCCTCCACATTCAGATTGACAAGCTCACGTCCTAAATGTTTCTACAAGGCCTTATGTTTATCTTAGTAATATGCTAATATAAGGATTACCTTTGGTCTACTTTAGCTTAAGAAATGATGGGTTTTGGTGGCTATACAGCAATTACTTCAACATCGATCAAGTAATTTCCAACAATGAACGGATATTTTGTGTCTCTGGATATAAAGTTCCTTTGGGGAAGAAGTATACTACTTGTCATCAAAATGGATAAAAGGAGATGTATGTAGATTTATTTTAGTTCTAGATACGCCCCTTTATCCATTTTGATGACAAGCACCCTCCGCTCCACAATACATACGCCTTCCATTTGTCAAAATATAGATGTATCTAGACATGTTTTAGTATATAGGTGCATCCATGATAGAGCCAATCGGATGGTTGAGAACACCATGTATGCAGGTGTGACTCCTGTGATGCAGAGGTCGGGGTCATCATCCTCTTTTTCGAGAAAAACAGACGCTGCGGTGTGAGAGGACGAGTGCGCAGATGCACCTCTTCTCTCCCTCGTGATAACGTACTCACTATACTCAGTAGTAAAAGTTTTTGTGGTGGTACGATGGTGCGCAAGTGCGAGAAGTCCCGAGAGATAGGTTTAATGTGTCCAAAAAGGATTAGCCTAGAGCTTGCCACGCTGCTTATTCTCTTAACGCCCCATTAACTATAAGATATGTATACGATAAAGGCTACTATTGCACGACGCAAAGAAAGATTCTCCTTTCCGGTTTATAGGGCTTAATTCAAAAATCTCACCAACCAAGATGGTGAGTGGTATATTTTTTTTGTAGTTCAAAAAGCACCTAATTAATGCTCTTGTTTTTCTCAAAAATTATGTTTATCAATGCATTAATTGTAATGCATGCATGCATAAAGTACATGCATTGGTCAAATTTTCTTAATACTTGCATGCAATGATTTAATGCACCTATTGAATCTGAACATGTGTTGGGGAACAACCAAATTGAGCCTTATAAAATGGAAAACTAAAATTTTGAGATAAGCCCTATAAAACCGGAAGGAGGAGTAGAAAAGAAGTACTCCATCCGGGAATAGCTGCACTTCTCAAACTAGAACCGTCAATAATTTTTGAGCTTATGCCTCACATTCCAAATTACTCCACGCTATATTGAATTGCAAACCTGTTCACAACCATCACAACCTAAACGGTTTCCTCACTTAGGAGCGATTAGTACCACGCTATATTGAATTCAAACCTGTTCACACCGATCACAACCTAAATGGTTTCCCACTTAGGAGCGATTAGTACTCGGTTATAAATACTAGTATGCCAAGATGATCGCACATTCTCCTCAACCTCATCCACAAAAACAAACAAGTCATTCAAAGATCCTTCTCTATGCCTCGCTGTTGCATGGTGGAGTTCTGGGTCGAGAGATTGCCACCAGGAAAGGCGAGCATGGAAGTGAAAGCACCAGAGATGTCTCGCCGCCAAGAGAGCAGCAGACATGTTCCGCCGCATGGAAGAAGCGGCACAGAGGTTCCGCCGCGACCATTAAGTAGCACGGAGGTCCCGCCACCGCCGATGCAGCAGACTGTCGGGCCGCTCAGGCCATGAAGCAGCAGAGATGTCCCGCCGCGCACGTCAAATGAGATGTCCCACAAGGCATAAATGCCTGGAAAATTTTCTGCAGGCGTAGATCTGTTATAGCGCAGATGCATGCGATCATCCATAGCCGATGGATCAGATCTCCGGTTGGCGAGGTTGCAGTGACAACGTGAAAGTTTTGCTTGAACAAGCTATCGACGCCATCCGCAAGAAAGGGAGGGCAATGAGAGGCCTCCGCCGAGCGCGACTCGACCCGCCGAGAAGATCGTCCCAAGTGCATCAGCGGGAGGAGACCAGGCCTTGTTGAAGAGGACCGCGCCATCGCCAAGAAACTTATGGACGAGAATGACATGCTCCGCAAAGAGCCCCAAAGGCTGGTGGAGGAATCCGTGGATGTTCTCAAGAAGCGCTTTGAGGACACGAAGAGCTCATCGCCAGCAACGGAGACTAGTTCCTCGCAGTTCGCAAAGAACGATCAAGAAAGTAGAGATCAGCGAGCCAGATCCTTGTCTTCCTTCTTCTTTTCGCCTTGTGTATTTCGGGCGAGCTGATGCATGGCTTTTTTTAATTATATTTCTAATTATGTAAGACAATTAATCATCCTTATCTTTCCGTGGAAGATCAATGTTATGAGGCTGGAATGAAGAAAACTCTTGTCGTGGCGATTAATCGGGCGTTGTTGTTCTTCTAGTTGTCATGGGCTTCCTTTAGTTTCCTGATTTCTTTTGATGTAATAATCGGTTTAGGATGTGGATTGTGTCTTCAGTTGAAATGTTGGGTTCTAGCGGATGTTTGGCCTTTGTTGGCTTTCTGGATGTTAGCATTTCAATCTGTAGCTTTTAGTCCTTCGTGTTAGGATGGAATTGTGCTGAACTTTGTGAATTGTGGTGGTTTTAGATTGAAAATGGTGGGCAATTTTCGCAATGAAAATCAAGGCCCTTATTTGATCAAAAATAAATAATCATCCTTATGTATTCACTGGCCTTGCTATAAGTCGCAGAGATGCTATAGGTCCGGCGGATCTTACATCAAGATCCGTGTTTCAGATTTTCTTTTCTCTCTTAAATCAAAGCCAAGTGAGACATAGCCACGCCCATTAAATAGAGGCTCAAGCGCCATTAATGGAGACCTTGGGAGAGAGGTGGATCATGATGGAGGTCAAGGGCTCTCCTCCCGATAAGCACGCCATAGGGTCCTGATCGATACCTCTCGTGACTAAATAGCTACCCCTGCATGGTGCCTCCTAGCTAATAAAATGGGACGCTGTGACGTGCACGTGAATGGTAGAGTAAGTAGAACACCCACGGTTTCAATAATACTTGTGTTTCCGATTGTAACGTGAAAAGACTTGTTCCAAAATGAGTTTGTTGATTGTTAATGTGTGCGCTCGCAAATCGGACTGCAAATTTACTAAACATGTTGGTGCCATGTCATGGCACCAAGCCAAGTTTCATTATTTTCATGCGTGTTTTGGATTTACAGAATTAAAAACTAAGTTTCTCAATGTTTCAACCCAGCCACGTTTCCTGAATTTTGAATTTCATTCCCATTTCTTGCATGGAACCTAGAAATTTACCCGAGGACACACATGTGATTTTTCAACCAACTTGGGTGCATCGGAACATGTGCTTGTATTTCAAATTTGAATTATGCACACAAAGGTGACATCGCTCCTCCCGTAACCACGAGCCTTCTTGAGAGAAGTCCGATTTGCAAGAAGTTATACCAAAATTTGTTCCTATTCGCCAATTTTACCACCACGGCATGGTACTACCATGCCAAGTTTCATGATTTTAAAACCAAGTTTCAATGTTCTCGATCGAGCCACGATGCCTGAGATGTTTGAATCTTATTCTCATTTTTTGCATGGGACCTACTCCCTCCTTCCATCTATATAGGGCCTAATGTGTTTTTCAAGACAACCTTTGAGTATTGACAAGATTAATAGTACATGAGATGTATACTATGAAAATTATATTATTGAAGCCCTTTGACATACAAATTTGAAGGTATGCTTTGTGTAAGTTGCATGTCATATATTATTGTTTAACGCTTGGTCAAAGTTAGCCTCAAAAACGATTAGGACCTATATAGATGGAAGGAGGAGTAGAAATTCACCCCAGGACACAAATGCGATTTTTCAACCAACTTGGGGCAACGGAGCATGTGCTTGTAGTTCAAATTTGAATTATGCACATTAAATGACCAAAACTCAATTAATGTGTAAATAAGGCCAAACGAAACCAGAATAATTCCAAAATTTTAACAGGCACTATGTAGTTCTATGTTGCCTTTGTAAATAAACTCAAGGGGACAACGAGATCGCTTCACACTCAAAGGTTGCACGCTCCTCTCGTAACCATTTAGCCTTCTTGAGAGAAGCTTTGGTTTGCAAGAAGCTTATACCAAATCGTCTTATTCGCCATTTTTACCACAACATGGTAGTACCATGACATGACATCCATGCCAAGTTTCATGATTTTCAAACGTGTTTTGATTTACAAGAATTTTAAAACCAAGTTTCAATGTTCGGCCGAGCCATTTATGCCCAGTTGTTTTAATTTTATTCTCATTTCTTGCATGGGACCTAGAAATTCACCCGAGGACACAAATGTGATTTTTCAACCAACTTTGGTGCACGAGAGCATGTGCTTGTAGTTCAAATTTGACTTATGCACATTAAATGACCGTAAACTCAATTAATGTATAAAAACAACAAACGAACCCTTAATAATTCCAAAATTTAATAGTGGCACTAATGTAGTTCTATGTTGCCTTTGTTAAGAAGAAATCATATGGGGCAAATGATATCGCTTCACACTCAAAGGTGGCACATTCCTCTTAGAACCACTTAGCTTCCAAATCGCCCAATTTTTACCACAACATGTTAGTGCCATGACATGACACCATGCCAAGTTTCATGATTTCCAATCGAGTTTTTGATTTACATGAATTTAAAATCTAAGTTTCTGATGTTCTCGGCAGAGTCATGACGCCCAGATGTTTGAATTTCATTCTCATTTCTTCCATGGGACCTAGAAATTCAACCAAGGACACACATGTGATTTTTCAACCCACTTTGGTGCACCTGAGCATGTGCATGCAATTCATATTTAGATTATGCATATTAAAAGTCCAGAAACTCAATTAATGTATAAAAAGGCCAAATGAACCCGAATAATTCCAAAATTTAACAGGCACTCATATAGTTCTATGTTGCCTCTGTAAATAAAATTAGGGGAGGCAGCGATATCAAGCCACACATAAAGGTGACACGCTCTTCTCGAACCACGAGGCTTGTTGAAAAATCTCCGGTTTTGCAAGAGGCTTATACCAAAACTTGTCCCAATTCAGCCAAAATTATACGTGATGAAAACAGGGTTTAGATTATCCCTAACATCTCGCTACCTAGACCAATAATGTACTATGATTTGAATTCAACATATAAATGGATACAGATATTTGAATTGGATAGCGATGGTACATGTAGTTCATAGTGAAATATGATTATGATTAATGCTATATGCATGTCTTTTGTTATCAAGATAATATTTAAATTATTGTATAACTTGACAACAATCGATTCAAATAAGGAAAATTGATTCATTTTAGTCCATATGGTAGACGACAATATATATGTTCACATGGTGGAGTAAAATGTTCATATATGATGGAAGATCAAAATGTATCATACATCAATTATAAACCGCAAGGTCACCTAATGATATATTCAATTCAACATAACGTGGATTCAAAAATTGAAATTTGAGATCATGGCATCTGTAATCATATAAAAGGGACATTACTCTTTTCTTGGTGGGAATTGATTTGTTTTTGTTGTTGTTGAGGGAAGTGCTAATCGATTTGGTATCGCAGTGGTAATCTTGTTCTCCCGATTTTTACATTTTTCTTGTAGTTTTTTCAATGGCATCTATAGCAATATAGTAAAAGGAGACATGAATCTCTTGTGTCTTGTATGAATTTTTTTTACATGTTAAGTTTGTTCTACGAACAAGGAATCCGTGACCTTGTTATCCCGAAATTTTCAAGCTCGAGTATCTTTTGTCTCACCGCTTTGAAACTCCCATCGCTTCAACTCCGCAACAGCCTGTTATCCTTTAAATTTGATGCCATGAACTCCCTCTCTCATCCAAATCGCCTCCCACAGCCTGCATACATCCAAATCCCCTTCCACCCCTTAGCCGAAATGAAGCTCCACGTCATGGTGTCCAAACCGTGGGGTACGCTGTAACTTACCCTACATTTCGACAATTGCATCCCTAAGCTTGGCTCCCCCTCCCCTTCTCCCCCATTCGCAGACACCGAGGCCGCCAAAACCCGCGAAACCCCACGCCCTCCGTCGGCCTCCGACCGCCGCCACCGAGACTCTTCCTCGACTACGCCGTCCCACCGCAATAGCTTGCCATTCCTCATCCACCGCACCGGATGAGGATCCATTGTCGATATCATCGCCATGCCGGATCAGCCGCCTCTGCCTTCCACCTCCAAGGAGATGCCTCGATGTTCTCCCTTGCCTCATCGCGCCACTCAATCCCCACACAATGCTGCTTTGACCTGCCCCACCGAACCGCAACACCTCACCACCTCCTCCGATGAAGCCGAGGCCAACTCGGCGCCACCAAGGAGGTTCTGCACTCACCGCTGCATTTTATCTTTTATTCGATCTCACGGGTTGTCGGTGCGCCGATATCGAGCGCATATGGCGTCTCCATCGACGGGCGCCATCGCCGCCACATCATCCACTTGCTCTCCCCATGTCGTTGCTTCCTCGGCGGCGATTTCCACAACGGCACTAGCTGCAGCTGCTCCGCCTTCGCCGCTACCGTGGCTCGTTTTGCCGCCGGTCGCATCACCGTGATCGCCTGACCCGCTCCAGGCTGCTCGTCGCTTCTTGCTTCGCTCGCTTTTCTCGTTGTCGCCGCACGACGACCGCAGCTATATAGAGTTACTACTTAGCACTCTCTGTTGCTATCAGCACGCACTTGTTTCTCTCGCTAGTGCATTCTCTGCCGAGCGCCTCGCTGATTTAGATCATCGCTTTCCGCTACTAGTGTTTGAACGCCTAAACATCTATTGCAATGCTCGTTACTAGTTCAATCAGTTTCATAAAGAAAATTCAGTTTCGACCGTGAAGTTCATTTTCTTCGCTTAAGTTCAGAGTGAATAGTACTTATAGCATCTCGTCGAGCGGCCGCGGGCGCGCTGATGCGCTTTTACATCTAGCACTTTTGGTGATGTATTTTACATCATCTATTGCGATGATATTAGGATCCCACTTCAGATTAACGCTTGTATGTCTTGTCATGCTTCAGCCTCGCCACCATACACCTTAGCGGAGTTGCCCAACGACGGAACCGGCCCATCACAATGGAGCAGTACCTCGGCGCCGCTTCCAGAGGCCTCGGATCTTCTTCCCCCGCCCGACAAATACACCAAAGATCATCACCATCCTCCACGCCCAACCCAATGATGCTGAGGTCCACAAGGCTATGCCAAAGAGGTTGTACACTGCCGCATCACTTTGTTTCTCCATTCCTCCTGCTCTTCCAATTCATGTGAGCCAAACACCCTGGTTGATCTGAAATCCTATGTTTCCAAATGCTCCGCTTTTGCACGCAGCATTCCTATCCTATTCCCCTGTGTTTTTCCCGTCCTCGCATTTATAGAATCCTCCAATTCTAAGGAGCCCTTACAGATTTATTTATTTTCAGATTACGCCAAAGAAAACTCTATGTGTTATGTTGCCCTGCCGCGTCTCATCCACCCCAATTCGAGGTGCACCATCGACGTAAGCTGCTCATCGCAGCAAAGATCCCCTCGACTTTCTCTTTCGCTACCGCATCATCTTCCCCTGCTGCCGCAGCCACGCCTAACTGTGATTACCATCATCGATCGAAAGCAGATGAACCCGAGGACTACACAGTTCCTAAGAGAGGTCGCAGTCTTCGTGGTTTGCTTACGCTTATACATCGGTTATTATTACCCGCCACTTTATCGCTCAATCTTGAGTTTTGAATTGCCCATGGTCTCATATCGAGCCAAAGCTAAATAGGTGTACCCGTTCACTATCTCGTTCTATCCGGGTCTTCTATGTGGTTCATGTTGGGTGGGCAACAAACAATAGATGATCCATTATCTATCTTTATAAATCAAGCTATAATCTACCGCTATCATTAGTTTTGGATCCATCCACTGCTGCTTACCATCAGTCCTGATTTTTGCATGCACCCCTTAGGCTCTTACAAAATCTAACTATTTTTTTATTATGCATGTCGATATTGTACACAATCGCATCAACATGTAGAGAAAAGAGAAGACCGTGTAAAGCTAATATAATGTCATGCAGATGTCAGCCCATGGTGGGCGGCGCCCCTCCCTCGTGCATTTGAGATTGTATTCCAGGAAGATAACTGTCTGTATGGAGATTCGTAGGAGCCCACCATGCCTGCTTACCACCGAGGTGTTTGCTCTAACTCGCATGCCGATGTTGGTCATAACATGGATATGGCGCCTTGCATTGATTACATTATACATCTTATATGTCATCAGCTTAGTTTAGATTTGCTTTGTATGAATGACACTGCTTGGTTTCTATATCATATTCATCACTATTCCTAATATTTATCTTTTAGAGATTTCAACAAGTGACTACATACGGAACAAAATGAGTGAATTCTACACTTAAAATATGTCTATATACATCCGTATGTGGTAGTCCATTTGAAATCTCTAAAAGACAAATATTTAGGAACGGAGGGAGTATATGGAATTATGCAATGCCATCTTCTTTAGCCGTGCATCATATACGTGAATCATGCAATGCCATCCTGCTTAGCTACCATCGTGATATGTGAATTGTATCGTACATATTTTTTTCCATAATGTATTCCATTTGTCAACAATGTTTATACATTCATCTACTCTCCCTGCGCATCAGCCATTTGAGTCGGTCATGGAAAATCTGAGGAAAACAAGGTCTTCCGAGCAACAGGCTGCATACCGTCGATGCAGATTTCTTGTTGTTACAAATAGCTCCTCGAGGAGGATCTCAGAGAGATGACCAATGATCTCCTCCGAGGTGCATGCTCTAACTTGGCTGGGTTATATTGCTCATATCATGCATATGGTGTCTGCATTGCCATGCCATCTCGCTTAGATTAGACATGCTTTGTGTGAATGCCTCCTGCTTGCTTTCTATATCGATATGTGAATTATGCAATGCCATGTTTTTCATCCAGCTTATCATATATGTGAATTATGCAATCGCCATGGAGCCAGCATCATCTATGTGAATTATCTCATGCCATCTTTTTTTCATTACGATTCCATTTGTTGACAATCTGGTATATTGAACTACTCTTCATGTGTATCAGCCATTTGAGCCGGTTATGGAAAAATCTCGAGTGAAAACAAGGTCTTCAGAAAGTGCAATGGTACCGCTGAAGCATATATCTCGATGGTTATACAGGAGCCCTCAGAGGAGGATTCTCAGACATATGACCAGTCCTATATCCCACCCGAGGTGTATGCTCTAAGTTGCAATGTTTATATTTTCATATGATGCATATGGTGTCTTGCATTGCTTAGTTTAGACATCATATGCACAATATTGAATTCTATCTGCTTAGTTTAGAGATCATACATGCGAAAGTGCCAACTGCTTAGTATATGAATCAATTATGTCAATTATATCATGCCATCCTGTATACTTAGACAACATGTATGTGAATTATTTCATCCCAACCTATTTTAGAAAGACATCATATAGTTTTGTCATGTCATCCTCGTAACACTCGGATGTAACTTTCCATTTTTGTAACTCCAACTCTGCCATTTTCGCATTGTGATATGATATTCCTCCGTAGTTGGGTTCTTGTCTTCGCTTTTGCTTTTTGTCCATGTCATGCATTTCATATCATGTCATCATGTGCATCGTGATTTGCATAACGTGTTCGCCTCTATGATTCCGAGCATTTTCCCGTTGTCCGCTTTTGCAATCCGGCACTCCTATGTTCCCCCGGCGCCCCTTTACGCTTTCCATGAGCGGGTACTAAACTTTCTCGAATGGACCGATGTTTGTCAAGTGGTTTGGTATACCACCGTAGACCACCGTCAAGTTTCGGTCATTTGAGCTCGCTTGGTACTCCAACGGTTAACCGTGACTCGCAGAAGGCCTCTTTTTGCAGCCCAACACCCTTCAAAATATTCCAATAACCCATCTAAGTCACTTCCATGCTCCGTCGCCGATCACGATCGTGGGCTAAAACTGCGACCTCATTTGGAGCTTCTAGCTCCTTCTACCTATAAATATGCATCTCCTCCAAATTCGGATCGCCCCCAACCCTAGCTCCCGCCTGCCGCCGCCATCCCCTGTTGGGGAACGAGTAATTTCAAAAATTTCCACGCACACGCAAGACCATGGTGATGGCATAGCAAGAGAGGAGAGAGTCTCCACGCATGAGACCGTAAGCGGAAGCGCGATAACAATGCGGTTGATGTAGTCGACGCCTTCACGATCCGACCGATCCAAGTACCGAACGCACGGCACTCCATGTTCAGCACACGCTCAGCTCGATGACGATCCCCGTTCGATCCAGAAAGCGCCGAGGATGAGTTCCACAGACGAAGGCAGGACGATGATGATGCTCCACTCACATTTCTTTAAGCTCCGCGATATGACTTCACTGCGCAGGCTTCGCCTTAAGCCCGATGATGATATGATCAAGTGGAATATGGTGGAGGGGGCACCGCACACGGCTAAGGATCGATCCAGATCAACTTGTGTAGCCTGGGTGCCCTGCCCTCAGATATAAAGGTGTGCAGGTGCAGCCAGCCCTAGGGCCGAGGAGTCCTACCCCACCGAGTAGGACTCTTCCTAGTTGGATTAGATTGGGAGGAGAGGGAAGGGGGCGCCCCTCTCCTTGTCCTATTCGACTAGAGGGAGAAGGCGCGCGCCTGCCCTGGCCGGCCCTTCCTCTTCTCCCTATGGCACATCAAGGTCTATTGATTCTCTTCGGGGTTCCGAACCCCGTGTTCCAGAAAACCTGTTTTCATCCGAACCCTTCCAAGTCCAAACATAGGCTTCCAATATATCAATCTTTATGTCTCGACCATTTCGAGACTCGCCATGTCCGTGATCACATCCGGATCTCAACAACCTTCGACATCAAAACTTATAAACTCATAATAAACCGTCATCGAAACGTTGTTTTATGGACCCTACGGTTCGAGAACTATGTAGACATGACTAGAACCATTCTCATTAATAACCAATAGCGAAGCTGATGCCCATATTGGTTCCTACATATTCCGCGAAGATCTTTATCGGTCAAACCGCATAATCTATACACGTTGTTCCTTTGTCATCGGTATGTTATTTACCCGAGATTCGATCACGGGTATCCAATACCTAGTTCAATCTCGCATCGTAAGTCTCTTTACTGCTCCGTAATACATCATCTCACATCTAACTCATTAGTTGCACATGCTTGCAAGGCTTATGATGTGTATTACCGAGAAAGCCCAGATACCTCTCCGACAATCGGAGTGACAAAACCTAATCTCAAATACGCCAACCCAACATGTACCTTTGAGACACCTGTAGTACTCCTTTATAATCACCCAGGATGAGTTCAAGGCCAGGACAGGATGATGATGCTCCATCGACGCAGGGCTTCGATTTAAGCCCCTGCGACGATATGACTTCTCATCGCAGGGCCACTTTAAGTTCCTGATGATATGACCAAGTGGAATATGGTGGAGGGGGGCACCGCACACGGCTAAGGATCGATCCGCAGATCAACTTGTGTGTTCTGGGTGCCCCGCTCGTGATATAAAGGTGCAGGGGGGGGCTGGCAGCCTTAGGCTGAGGAGTCCTACTCCCACCGAGTAGGACTCCCTTCCTAGTTGGATTAGATTGGGAGGGGAAGAGGGGAGGCCGCCTCTTCTCCTTGTCCCATTCGGACTAGAGGGGAGGGGGCTGCCTGCCCCTCCGGCGGCCCTTCCTCTTCTCCCTATGGCACATCAAGGCCTATTGACTTCGGGGGTCCGGAACCCCTGTTCCTAAAACCTGTTTTCATCCGAACCCTTCCAAGTCCAAACATAGGCTTCCAATATATCAATCTTTATGTCTCGACCATTTCGAGACTCTCGTCATGTCCGTGATCACATCCGGACTCCAACAACCTTCGTACATCAAAACTTATAAACTCATAATAAATCGCCATCGAAAACGTTGTTGCAGGGACCCTACGGTTCGAGAACTATGAGACATGACCTAGAACCATTCTCGGTCAATAACCAATAGCGGAACCTGGATGCCCATATTGGTTCTTACATATTCTCGCGAAGATCTTTATCGGTCAAACCGCGATAATCTACATATACGTTGTTCCTTTGTCATCGGTAGAGTTACTTTACCCGAGATTCGATCGTCGGTATCCAATACCTAGTTCAATCTCGCACGGTAAGTCTCTTTACTCTGCTCCGTAATACATCATCTCACATCTAACTCATTAGTTGCAATGCTTGCAAGGCTTATGTGATGTGTATTACCGAGAAGCCCAGAGATACCTCTCCGACAATCGGAGTGACAAAACCTAATCTCGAATACGCCAACCCAACATGTACCTTTGAGACACCTCGTAGTACTCCTTTATAATCACCCAGCCATGCCAGGACGCTTGGTAGTACCTAAAGTGTTCCTCCGTAAACGGAGTTGCATAATCTCATAGTTACTGGAACATGTATAGGTCATGAAGAAAGCAATAGCAATATACTAAACGCATCAAGTGCTAAGCTAACGGAATGGGTCATGTCAATCACATCATTCTCCTAATGATGTGATCCCATTAATCAAATGACAACACATGTCTATGGTTAGAAACATAACCATCTTTCGATTAATGAGCTAGTCTAGTAGAGGCATACTAGTGACTATCTGTTTGTCTATGTATTCACACATGTATTATGTTTCCTAAGTTAATACAATTCTAGCATGAATAATAAACATTTATCATGATATAAGGAAATAAATAATAACTTTATTATTGCCTCTAGGGCATATTTCCTTCAGCCTCCCACTTGCACTAGAGTCAATAATCTAGATTACACAAAGAATGATTCTAACACCCATGGAGTCTTGGTGCTGATCATGTTTTGCTCGTGGAAGAGGCTTAGTCAACGGGTCTCGCAACATTCAGATCCGTATGTATTTTGCAAATCTCTATGTCTCCCACTTGGACTTGGTCCCGAATGGAATTGAAGCGCCTCTTGATATGCTTGGTCCTCTTGTGAAATCTGGATTCTTTGCCAAGGCAATTGCACCAAGATTGTCACGTAAGATCTTCATTGGTCCCGGCGCACTAGGTATGACACCTAGATCGAAATGAACTCTTTCATCCGCACTTCTTCATTTGCTGCTCTCAAGCAGCTATGTACTCCGCTTCACATGTAGATCCCGCCACGACGCTTTGTTTAGAACTGCACCAACCGACAGCTCCACCGCTTAATAAAAACACGATCCGGTTTGTATTTAGAATCGTCTCGGATCAGTGTCAAAGCTTGCATCGACGTAACCATTTACATTTACTAGCTCTTTGGCACCTCCATATACGGTAGAAACATATCCTTAGTCCTTTTCGTATTTCAGATGTTCTTGACCGATGTCCAAAGGATCCACCTCGATTACTTTTGGTACCTTCCTCGCCAAGCTATCGCTAGCATACGCCGTGTCTGGTACACAGCATTGCATACATGATAGAGCCTATGGTCAGCATAGGAACATCTTTCATTTTCTCTATCTTCTCATTGTGGTCGGGCATTGAGTCTGACTCAATCTACACCTTGTAATACGTAAGAAACCTTTTGCGCTCGATCCATTTTGAACTTTTTCAAAACTTTATCAAGGTATGTGCTTTGTGAAAGTCCAATTAAGTGTCTTGATCTATCTCTATAGATCTTGATGCCCAATATGTAAGCAGCTTCACCGAGGTCTTTCATTGAAAAACTTTTATTCAAGTATCCTTTATGTTATCCAAAATTCTATATCATTTCCAATCAATAATATGTCGCCCACATATAATATCGAAATGCTACAGAGCTCCCACTCACTTTCTTGTAAATACATGCTTCTCCAAAAGTCTCAGATAAAACCATATGCTTTGATCGCACTATCAAAGCTGCTTATTCCAACTCCGAGAGGCTTGCACTGACCATAAATTGATCGTTGAGCTTGCACACTTTGTTAGCACCCTTTGATCAACAAAACCTTCTCGTTGCATCATATACAACTCTTCTTCTAGAAATCCATTCAAGAATGCAGCTTTTACATCCATTTGCCAAATTTCATAATCATAAAATGCGGCAATTGCTAACATGATTCGGACAGACTTAAGCATCGCCACGGGTGAGAAGGTCTCATCGTAGTCAACCCCTTGAACTTGTCGAAAACCTTTCGCAACAAGTCGAGCTTTGTAGACAGCTACATTACCATCGCCGCTGGGCCTTCTTCTTAAAGATCCATTTATTCTCAATGGCTTGCCGATCATCGGCAAGTCAACCAAAGTCCATACTTTGTTCTCATACATGGATCCCATCTCAGATTTCATGGCTTCCAGCCATTTTATGGAATTTGGGCTCACCATCGCTTCTTCATAGTTTGTAGGTTCGCCATGGTCAAGTAACATGACTTCCGTAATAGGATTACCGTATCACTGGGTGCGATTTTACTCGTTGACCCACGAAGTTCAAGAGCAACTTGATCTCAAGTTTCATGATCAACATCATTAGTTTCCTCACTAATTGGTGTAGTTGTCACAGAACCATTTCTTGTGGTGAACTACCTTCCAATAAGGGAGCAGATACAGCTTATCTCATCAAGTTCTACTTTCCTCCCACTCACTTCTTTCGAGAGAAACTCCTTCTCTAGAAAGGATCCGAATTTAGCAACGAAAATCTTGCCTTCAGATCTGTGATAGAAGGTGTACCCAACAGTCTCCTTTGGGTATCCTATGAAGACACATTCGATTTGGTTTCGAGCTTATCTGGTTGAAGTTTCTTCACATAAGCATCACAGCCCCAAACTTTAAGAAACGACAACTTTGGTTTCTTGCCAAACCACAGTTCATAAGGTGTCGCCTCAACGGATTTTGATGGTGCCCTATTCAACGTGAATGCGGCCGCCTCTAAAGCATATCCCCAAAACGATAGCGGTAAATCAGTAAGAGACATCATAGATCGCACCATATCAAGTAAAGTACGACACGACGCTCGACACACCATTTCTCCGGTGGTGTTCCGGTATGGAGTTGCTAAACTATTCCACATTGTTTCAAATGCAAACCAAACTCAGAACTCAAATATTCTCCTCCACGATCAGATCGTAGAAACTTTATTTTCTTGTTACGATGATTTTCCACTTCACTCTGAAATTCTTTTGAACTTTTCAAATGTTTCAGATTTGTGTTTCATTAAGTAGATATACCCATATCTGCTCAAATCATCCGTGAAGGTGAGAAAATAACGATACCGCCAAGGCTCTTCAACATTCATTGGACCACAAACATCAAGATGTATGATTTCCAACAAATCAGTTGCTCGCCCATAGTTCCGGAGAACGGCGCTTTTGAGTCATCTTGCCCATGAGGCACGGTTCGCAAGTACCAAGTGATTCATAATCAAGATTCCAAAAGTCCATCAAGATGGAGTTTCTTCATGCTTTTACAATCGATATGACCCAAACGGCAAGGCCACAAATAGGTTGCATTATCATTATCAACTCTGCATCTTTTGGTTTCAACACTATGAATATGTGTATTACTACTATCGAGATTCAATAAAAATAGACCACTCTTCAAGGGTGCATGACCATAAAAGATATTATTCATATAAATAGAACAACCATTATTCTCTGTCTTAAATGAATAACCGTCTCGCATCAAACAAGATCCAGATATAATGTTCATGCTTAACGCCGCACCAAATAACAATTATTTAGGTCTAAAACTAACTCGATGGTAGATGTAGAGGTAGCGTGTCAATCGCGATCACATCGACTTTGGAACCATTTCACGCCAAGATCGCCACCTCGCCCTTAGCCAATCTTCGCTAATCCGTAGTTCCTGCTTCGAAGTTGCAAATATTAGCAATGTAACCAGTGATCAAATATCCAGTACTATCATGAGTATTAGTAAGGTACACATCAATAACATGTATATCACATATACCTTTGATCACCTTGCCATCCTTCTTATCCGCCAAATACTTGGGGCAGTTCCGCTCAAAGGTCCAGCTTTGCTTGGCAAAGAAAACACTCGCTTTTAGGCTTAGGTCCAGACTTGGGTTTCTTCTCTTGAGCAGCAACTTTCTTGCTGTTCTTCTTGAAGTTCCCTTCTTCTTTCCTTTGCCCTTTTCTTGAAACTAGTGGTCTTGTTGACCATCAACACTTGATGCTCTTTCTTGATTTCTACCTCCACGGCTTTTAGCATTGCGTAAGAGCTCGGGAATTGTTTTGGTCATCCCTTGCATATTATAGTTCATCACGTAAGCTTTGTAGCTTGGTGGTAGTGATTGGAGAATTCTGTCAATGACACTATCATCCGAAGAGTAACTCCCAGCTTGAATTAAGTGATTATTATACCCGACATTTTGAGTATATGTTCACCGATGTAACTATTCTCTCCATCTTGCAGCTATAGAACTTATTGGAGACTTCATATCTCTCAATCCGCATTTGCTTGAAATATTAACTTCAACTCCTGAACATCTCATATGCTCCATGACGCTCAAAACGCCGCTGAAGACCCGTTCTAAGTCCGTAAAGCATGGCACACTCGAACTATAGAGTAGTCATCATTTGCTCGCCAGACGCTCACAACTTCTCGGCGCTGTTCTGCAGAAGGTTCGCACCCAGCGGTGCTTCCAGACGTAATTCTTCCAGGCAGCAATGAGGATAATCCTCAAGTTACGACTCCAGTCCGTAATTGCTACCATCATCTTTCAACTTTGCTTTCAAGGAACGCATTAAAATTCAACGAAACAACAAAGACGAGCCATCTATCTACAAAGAAACATAGACAAGCAAAAAATACTATCGTGTACTAAGTTCATGATAAATTTAAGTTTAATTAATCATATTAAAACTCCCACTTAGACGCACATCTCCCTAGTCATCTAAGTGATTACGTGATCCAAATCAACTAAACCATGTCCCATCATCACGTGAGATGGAGTAGTTTCAATGGTGAACATCACTATGTTGATCATATCATTATATGGTTCACGCTCGACCTTTCGTCTCCGTGTTCCGAGGCCATATCTGTTATATGCTAGGCTCACAAGTTTAACTGAGTATTCCGCTATGCAACTGCTTTTGCACCCGCTGTATTTGAACGAGAGCCTATCACACCCGATCATCACGCGGTGTCTCAAAGACGAAGAACTTTCGCAACGGTGCATACCAGGAGAACACTTTTGATAATTTTAGTGAGAGATCATCTTATAATGCTACCGCCAATCAAAGCAAGATAAGATGCATAAAGGATAAACATCACATGCAATCAATATAAGTGATATGATATGGTCATCATCATCTTGTGCTTGTGATTCCATCGCCAAGCAACTCGCCATGATCTCCATCGTCACCGCGCCGACACCTTGATCTCCATCGAGCATCGCTGTCGCCTCGCCAACTATTGCTTCTACGACTATCGCCATCGCTTAGTGATAAAGTAAAGGAATTACATGGCTTTTGCATTTCATACAATAAAGCGACAACCATATGGCTCTCGCCAAAGCTGTTTATAACTCGTTACAAAACATGATCATCTCATACAATAAAATATAGCATCACGCCTTGACCACATCACATCACAACATGCCCTGCAAAAACAAGTTAGACGCCCTCTACTTTGTTGTTGCAAGTTTTACGTGGCTGCTACGGGCTGAGCAAGAACCGTTTACCTACGCATCAAAACCACAACGATAGTTTGTCAAGTTGGTGCTGTTTTAACTTTCGCAAGGACCGGGCGAGCTACACTCGGTTCAACTAAAGTGAGAGAAAAAGACACTACAGTAACATCCCAAAATTCTAAATTTTGGAATGTTATATTAAAAAATAACTCTGATTGTTTGTTTGATTGTTGAGTGATTGATTGTGGGAAATTGAGTGGAATTTGAAACTTTTGAAAGTTAAATGAGAGGGAATAAAAGGACTTTCCCAAACTTTCATTTTTGCTTTTATGATCTTCGGAATTCAAATTCTTTTCATCACCAAAACCCCGAGAGAAGATGACATGACTTCTTCCATTTATTTAAATGACAAGGTGTTGAAAATATTTGAATTTCATTTGAAAATATTTCCAATTCTGAAACTTTATGCAACTCAATGATTTTCACGAGCTTAAGATAAAATGACTTCTTCAAAACATATGAAATATGAGTTGGGAGTTTCAAAGAATTAAAAGTTCTTTTGAATTTATTTACAATTTGGAGTTATTTGAGTTTTATTCAAATTATTTTCTCCAAAAATAAAATATATGGAAAATAGGGTAACATGATTCCCTACATCAGAAAATTGAGAGAAATAAATTTGAATTCATTTTGGTATTTTAAAATGATTTTATTGATTTTATTAGAGCTGAAGCACTTTTTATTTTATTTAAATTTGTGTGTATTTTATTTAATGCTATAATAATGTCCATGTTGTAGAAAATCTTTTTCTGCAAATTTTGTATATTATATGCCTATATAAAAGTTTTAGTCATTTTGTTTTTTTAAATTTTAGTTCTTGAAAATTTTGTAAAAATCATAGCGCTTGGGCTAAAAAGGCCCAAGCCGCCACTTGCCACCGGCCGCCACAAGGCCAACACCATCGCACGCACTAGGGAAGCCAGGAGCACCCTTCTTTTTCCTAATACTAGTAGGATTTGATCCTGCTTGCTTATTCCGATTTGTTTCTAGATCTTTTCCCTTTGTTTCCTAATCCTAATCTATTTCTTGTCCCCTACCCCAAGCAAACCCTCCCTCCCAATATAAATATCCAAGCACCCCCTCCAACACATCAAACCAACACCTCTCCTCTCCTCTCCTCTCCTTCCTCTCAAGAAGCAAAGAGTTTACCAGCTCCCACACACTGGCCACCGCCAAAGTGTCAAGGCCGACCTCTCCCGAGGTTTATATGATCTGCTCTCCACCGTGATCTCCTTTCCTCTAGGAGCAACCGCAACATCGGATCCGATCTTCTTCCCCAACTCCGATTTATCACTCCGTGAGATCAAAGAAATACTGTAATTCATTTTTTTTTTCGAAAATAGCAATCTTAGAAAATTCATATCTTGTAGAGTTTTTAGTATTTTGAGTGATTCCAATTTCTATGTGTCACAAATTTGTTGAAGTTTCTGTTAGTGTCTCTGGATTTCAAATTTGAGTAGTTTAAATTTGAATTTGATAAATTTTGTTCAGATTAGTATTCTGCCATAACTTGAGTTTAAAAATAGGTTTTAATTAATTTTTTGCTCCTGGTCTCTAGGACCTTTGTTTACCCAGTAGTATTTAGTATTTTATTTCTAGGTTAATTTAAATTAGGTTTTTAGCAAAACAGTACTGTTTTATTATTAGTTCTGCTTTTAGCTTTTTCTTTATTGTTTTTATTAGTTTTAAATTATTTTTTTTGTCACTTTTGACAAAATTAGTTGTGTTTCTGTTAGACAACAGGAGAAAATTTATTTTTATTTTAAAAATTTATTTTCCTTAGTTTTGTATGAAACCTTCTATAGGTCATAGTTAGAGTTTTATAAAAGCTTTTATTTGTTTCTTTTTGCAAATAAAATTTTATGGAAAAAATACTTTCTGTTAAATTAGTTATTTTACATTTTATTTTCTGTTAATTTATTAGTTTAGTATTTTAATTGTTGTTAAGTTTTTACTTACTTAACAAAACTATATTAGATGTTTGTAGCAAAGTCATAGATCTTCGTTAGTAGTTTTTCTTCTGTAGTTTTATTTGAAGTTTCTTTGATTTTGTTTCAGTTTTATTATTGATTTTCCTTGCTGTTTTGATTGTTATTTCGAGTGCAAATTGTTTGCTAGGATGTTTGCTTATGTGAATGCTATGTTTGACTATATAGATTTTCAACGGAGTGACGATTAGTTCTACCAAGTCATTTTCTAACAGCTGTTGTTATCTTCATCAAGTATTACCAGCAAGTTCACTTTGACCATGCTTTCATACCTATGTTTTATTGCATTTAGTGGCATCTTTGCAACCACCCCTCAAAGAGTGTTATTGAACTTGTAGTTGAGTAGTATGCATGAGGTAGGAACCCATCACCCTGTTACCAAGCCCGGACATTATTTATTTAAATGCTACTATAGTAGACGGGTTGGTATGAGTACTTGGAGTGGAGTGAGAATGGAGGATCTCCACAATGACGATAACTCCATGATGGAACCCGCAAGGATCTGTGATCTTCAAGGCCTCAAGACTTCAAGACTCGAGACAAGAATTCAATACACACTATCGGGTGAAGGATTGTTGACGGGCACCTCGAGAAACCAGTGGTTGGCCGATGCATGGAGAAGCGCCATGACATCTTGCGGAAAGCTTCACCTGCACTCAAAGAGACGGAAGAATACTTCATGTCTTGAAGCTTACCGCAACCGCAAGTCACTATGGGCTCGCTTGGTTGACCTTAGTTGTGACTCGGGCTGGGACGGGTGCTAGCAGCGATGTAGAACTACTGTAGGATTGGATGAGCACCTGACAAAGGGTCGGGGAACTCTTCGAAGACCATGTTTCGGTCATCTTGTTCTCAAACACCTCAAGTAGAACGTAAAAGAGGGATCAAATCTTTGGGTAAAGTGTACAAACCTCTCGCAGAGGGTTTAAACCTAATCGATTAGCCGTGTCCCCGATTACTTTACAATTTGAGCCTCCGACTTGATCTATCTCGAACTCTCAACACCGGATTGATAACTTAATTGTGGGCAACTTAATTTTGCTTTCTTCTCGCCTCTTTATGTAATGTAGCCACCATATATGCTAGTCGCTGTCGCAGCTCCACCTCACAACTCTGTCCTTCCTATAAGCTTAAATAGTCTTGATCTCGGGTGTGAGATTGCCGAGTCCCCGTGACTCACAGATTCTACCAAAATAGTTGCAGTGCCGACGATGCCAAAGCAGATGACGCAACCGAGCTCAAGGGAGTTCGACGAGGAACGCGGTCGTTACATTATGTGTCTTTTCCTCGATGATCGTGAGTGGAGCCCAGCTTGGGACGATCGGGATCTGCTTAGCATTTGGGGTATCTTCTTTATTTTGGTTCCGTAGTCGGACCTTGAGTGTAATCAATGATGGATGTTTATTTATGTATCGTGTGAAGTGGCGATTATAAGCCAACTATGTATCTCTTTCCTTATGTATTACATGGGTTGTGTGAAGATTACCTCACTCTATACATTGCTTTCAATGCGGTTATGTTTAAGTCGTGCTTTCACACGGGAGATATAGCCGCATCGAGGGCGCATAAGTTGGTAATCGAGCCATCCCCGACTTAGGAGCCCTTGCTTGATTGTTTGTCTGGCTTGTTGAGTCTAGAACAAAATGTTTTGAGTCTTAGGATTATATATATCGGAGAGTAGGATTTTTTTACTCCCCACCCCTTCGCTGCCTCCCGTGAGGTCTCCCGACGAGAAGTTTTGACTCTCCTCTCAAATTTCACAAAAAAATTTAGGATCAAGCGGGTATCTTGGAATCGCTCCGAGGTTTTGTGACGAGGAACATTGTTCTTGGTGCCTCCCGACATTTAGGGGTTGTGGCGTTGTCCCGGAGTTGAGCTCCGAGGTGTTGTCGCCACAATTTTGTCGCTGCAGTTCTCGAATACCCGAGTTTTGCCGACATCGAAATCTCTTTGTACAGCTTGTTGGTGAGATAACCCCGATAACTCCAAAGATCGGGCGTAGCTCGAGTATTGCCATGACTCAGATAACGGATGCTTTTCAAGGTCGAGGTACACGATTTCAAGGTTTCTTGGTTATGTGTTGACGGATGGATACAAATGGATCTAGGTATTGTTAGTTTGGGTGATATATTTTGTGTCCCCGTATCCCCAACACCAGATTGCATAACCGTAAAGTTTCGAGTTTATAGGTGGGATTCAAGTAGCTCTTAGCATTTCTTCCCGCAGATATTTGGTTTGTGATTGGGCAATCCTTACCACTTATTTGTTCCAACAGATTTTGTTATTTTTTCATCAACCTTTAATCAAGTGGCTTCTCACCTTAATGGACGTGTGATGTTAACTTTGGAATTCATTCGCTCATCCTTGTTCGAACGCTTATTGTGAAGACTATATGTTACAATTTCTATCCATTGATTCAACTTGTCTATCTGCTCATCAAGTGCTAGCATGGATGTCACCTCTTCAGATGGCTCCGCCAACGCCCGTAATCCGGAACGAAATGATGGGAATCACGAACCTCCACCTCCACCTCCGCCTCGAGGCCTGGCAAGCTATCATGGCAGCCACCAATGCCAATGCTCGATGATTTTGCAACTCTTGCAAGAGCGCATCTCAAGGGCAAGGCAGTCAAGGAAATCAAGGTCAAGGCAACAACCAGCTGCACTTTGCTACTCCCCGGGCCTCGCTAATCAGCCAAGTCTTTCAGCTTCGTCGAGGCCACAGACGCCGACGATTGGCTTGTGGACATCTCGCAAACATTTTGAATGTAGCAATGTAAGACCTGAGGACTTTGTCAAGTTTTCTTCGCTTCAACTCAAGGACCAAGTTGCCGAGTGGTACCAAAGAATACAAAGATTCCAGAGGGGGTCGTGGTCATTACCGATGAGTTCCACGAGACTTCGAGCTCACCACATTCTCAAAAGTGTTGTTGAGAGCAAGCGTGAGGAGTTCCGCAATCTCAAGCAAGGCAACATGTCCGTATCAATACAATATCCAGCCTGTAAACTCGCCGCTTTGCTAAGCAAGACGTCCCCTCGATGAAAAGAGTATGATCTATCAATTCAGAGGTGGTCTCAGAATATCTCGCAATTAGCTCTCGTGCTTTTTGAGCCGTAAAAGTATGATGAATTCTACAACATGGCATCAAGCAAGAAGCTGCCCAGCTCAAATGTGAGGCTTCTAAGAAGAGAATCAGGATGCAGCTCAGCCTTCTTCTTCCTCTCAAGTGGCAGCTAAGCAGCAGAAGTTCTACCTTCCTCCTCCTCCGCTTCGTCAGCCTTTATCACAGAAGAACTCAGTGGTCGTGGATCTTCCCACCCACCAACCTGTGCTATCGTAACAAGTCAAATTCTCAAGCTCCAAGGTCAAATGCTCTTACCACCGTCCATTTAGAGGTGACTTGCAACAAATGTCAGCAGAAGGTCACTATGCTAACAAATGTTTCAACCAAAGGCGCCTTCCGCCTCCTCCCGTGAAATCTTCAAGCAATGCAAGTGGTCAAGCATAATCCCAAGTCCGCAAAGGTGAACATGATGAATGCAGCAAGCAAAGAGGATTCTTCCGATGTGATTATGGGTAATCTTCCAGTTAATGATATTCCTGCAAAAGTCTTATTTGATACTGGTGCATCACATTGTTTCATCTCAAGACCTTTTGCATCTAAGCATGAGTTGGGTTATCAAGTATTGCCTAGTTCTTTATCAATTGTGTCCCCGGTAAGCAAATGACAGCTAATAATTATGTCCCTGATGTCTCTATCAAGATGGGCGATTATAGATTTCTGCTAAACCAATTGTCCTTGGTGACTCGGATATTGATCTAATTCTTGGGATGGATCGCTTTCAAAGACAAAGCTCATTTTGATTGTGCTGCTGAAATTCAATTGACTCACTCTTCTAATGATGTGATCATCTATGCCGCCGTGATGAAACCATTCGGTTGTTTTCTCTCAATGAGAAGGGCGAATTGATGCTATCTCTCGATTCCAAATGCCAGAGTACCAAGATGTCTTTCCGTAAGAGCTTCCAGAATGCCTCCTCATCGCCGCTTGAATTCATATCGATCTTGAGCCCGCATCAACCCTGCTTGCAAGCCGCCCATACAAGCTTGGACCTAATGAGCTGAAGGAATTGAAGAAGCAGCTCGATGAACAAGAGCGTCCTGGTTTGATCGCATCGAAGTTCATCTCCTTGGGGTTGTGGTGTTCTTTTGTCCGAAGAAGGATGGCACGGACCGACTTTTGCCGACATTACATCCCATTGAATAAGAAGACAATCAAGAACAAGTATCCACTTCCCAACATCAATGAGCTTTTCGAGCAACTCAAAGGTGCTAAAGTGTTCTCCAAGCTTGACCTTCAGATGGGTTATCATCGATTCAGATTCGTGAACAAGATATTCCCAAGACAAAGATTCGTAATGCTTTGGTTCTTATGAATATACTGTCATGTCTTTCGCCTTGTCAATGCTCCTCCAACATTCTCTCGAATGATGAACTTCATCTTCAACCCCTACACCAATGAATTCGCCTTGGTCTATCTGGATGATATTTTGGTCTTCCAAGAATAAGAAGGATCATGCCAAACATTTGCGATTGGTGCTAGACAAGCTCGTAAAGCATCAATTTATGCAAAGTTTTCCAAATGTGAATTTTGGCTTGATGAAGTGCTTTACCTTGGTCACATCATCTCCGCTAAGGGCATCGCTGTTAATCCCGAGAAGGTGTCCGCAGCTGTGAATTGGGAACCTCCTCGTATCGTCAAGCAGCTCAGCAGCTTTTCTTGGACTTGCAAGCTATTGTCAAGATTCGCTGAGAATTTCTCCAAGATTGCAAAGCCTCTTCCAACCTCCTCCGTAGCATGTGAAGTATGTCCGTCTCCCCGAGTGTGACGTTGCTTTCAATACTCTCAAAGAGAAACTCGTCACAGCTCCTGCCTTGACTCCTCCCGATGAATCCAAGCCATTCAAGTTTTCTGTGATGCTTCTTCAAGGTCTCGTGCTGTGTTAATGCAAGAGAAGAGAGTTGTGGCCTATACCTCTCGCCACTTGAAGCCTAACGAAAAGAACTACCCCACTCACGATCTTGAGTTGGCGGCAGCTTGTCCATGCATTGATAACGTGGAGACATCTCTTGTTGGGAAGGAAAGTGACATATTCACCGATCACAAGAGTCTCAAGTATATCTTCACTCAACCCAACCTCAACCTCGTGCAAACTCGATGGTCGAAATGATTCAAGAGTACAACCCAAGTATTGAATATACTCCGCAAGGCCAATGTCATTGCAGATGCTTTGGAGAAGGCTTATTGCAACAGCTTAATCCTCAAGCCCTTCCAACCGATCTCCGTGAAGCTTCCGCAAGCTGAATCCTCAAGTTGTTCCTCAAGGTTTTCTTGCCAACCTCATAGTCTCTCCTACTTTGGAAGATCAGATTCGTGAGGCTCAACTTCGGATACCATGGTGAAAAAGGTGAAACATGGTATCGATAAGGGCATTTCCAAGTACAAGTGCTTCCACATTGATGACAAAGATACTCTTTTCTTCGAGGACCGGATTGTGGTTCCTAAGGGTGATCTACGTAAAGTCATTATGAACGAGGCACACAATTCCCTTCTATCCATTCATCCCGAGGTACGAAGATGTACCATGACCTCAAGCAAATATATTGGTGGACTCGAATGAAGCGAGAAATTGCTCAATTCGTGAATGAGTGTGATGTCCGCAGAAGAGTGAAAGCAAAACACCAAAGACCAGCTGGTCTCCTCCAACCTCTTGCTATTCCGAATGGAAGTTTGATCATATCAAATGGACTTCGTGGATCGGTTTTCCAAAGTCCAAGCGGAAATGATGCTATCTTCGTTGTCATTGACAAGCTTACTAAAGTGGCTCATTTTCTTCCTATCAAAGAATCTATCACAGCAGCCTCGGCCAGAGCTATACACCTCCAGATTGTCTCCTTGCACGGCATTCCACAAGTGATCTCTTCGCACTGCGGCAGCATCTTTACCTCCAAGTTTTGGGATTCTTTTCAAGGCCATGGGCACCAACATTCGCTTCAAAGACAGCTTTCCATCCTCAAACAAGTGGCCAAGTCGAGCGAGTTAATCAAATCCTTGAAGATATGCTTAGGGCTTGTGTCTTTTCCTTCGTATGAAGTGGAAGATTGTCTTCCATATGCCGAAGTTCTCCTACAACAACAGCCTCTGTTTAGTTCTGCAAGGCCCCATTTGAAATTTCTATGGCAGTGCCGATTCTCTCAATTGGTCCGAGACAGTGAACGCCAACTTCTTGGCAACTACTTGATCACGTAAGTCAAGAAATGTGCAAAGTCATTCGTGAGAATTCAAAGCCGCAATCGCGCTAGTAAGAGCTATTATGATGACAAGCACCGTGATGTGGCTTTTGAAATCGGAGACCATGTCTACCTCCGCCTCCAATGAAAGGCACTCTGCCGCCTGTATCAAAGGAAGCTTGCCCCTAGATACGGGGTCCTTTCAAGATCATTGGCAAAAGAGGCGATCTCGCCTATCAACTTGAGCTTCCATTCAACTTTCAATGTAATGCACGATGTGTTTCACGTGTCACAGCCTTCGCAAGTGCTTCAAGGCTCCTCGAACGCACTCATCAACTTCAAGAGATTGACCTTCAAGAAGATCTCTTATCATGAGCACCCTGCTGTTATTCTTCAAGAAACCGAGCGCAAGACTCGCAACAAGTCAATCAAATTCCTCGAAAGTGAAGTGGTCACACCATTCACCGAGAAGCCACTCGGGAGCGCGAGGATCACCTCCGCTCCGAATATCTAGAGTTCTTTCAGTCCTAGATCTCGGACGAGATCCTCTTGTAGTGGTGGAGTGTTGTAACACCCCGGATGTAACTTTCCATATTTGTAACTCCAACTCTTGCCATTTTCGCATTGTGATATGATATTCCTCCGTGGTTGGGTTTTTATCTTCGCTTTTGCATTTTGTCCATGTCATGCATTTCATATCATGTCATCATGTGCATCGATTTGCATACGTGTTCGCCTCATGATTCCGAGCATTTTTCCGTTGTCCGCTTTTGCAATCCCAAGACTTATGTTCCTCAAGGCCCCTTTACGCTTTTTCCGTGAGCGGTACTAAACTTTCTTGAATGGATCGAGGTTTGTCAAGTGGCCTTGGTATACCACCGTAGACCACCGTCAAGTTTCGGTCATTTGGAGCTCGCTTGGTACTCCAACGGTTAACCGCGACTCTCGCAAAGGCCTCTTTTAAGTTGCAGCCCAACACCCCTTCAAAATAGTCCAATAACCCATCTAAGTCACTTCCATACTCTCCGCTGCTCGATCACGATCGTGGGCGAAAATCAGACCTCATTTGGAGCTCCTAGCTCCTTCTACCTATATATGCATCTCCCCTCCAAATCTTGATCAATTCCCTAACCCTAGTCTCCCGCCTCCGGCACCGGCCATCCCTGGCCTGGCCAAGGCCTCCCTGCCCTCCTCCTCCGCCGGCCTCCCCGAGCTCGAGTTTCCGGCGAGCACGTGCCGACGTCAGCCTGATCGGATCTCAGATTCAACCGCCGAGGGGTTGACTTTCTCCCCCGCTTCATCTAAGTTTTTTCTCGTGATGATATTTGTTGCATTTTCATCATGCCATAACTCTGCATCCGTAGTCTGCTTTCAGTGCATGTAATATGTCAAAATGTTCGCCCAAGAGTAGATCATTTCATCTCATTGCATCATTTTCATTTGAGCTCATCTTGATGCCCGAAATGCTGTTGAAGAGGGCTATGTGATGTTAGTTTCGCTTTCAATGTAACATGCACTTTTGTCATTTTTGCCATGATTGATGTGTGCACCCTATGAATTTGAGTCCTACATGTGTTTTGTAATATGCCATGCCATCTTTCCAGGGGTGTATGCCATGTATTTTTGTGATCTATGTGGTGACTAGCACAAGCATGCAAACTAGGCTTCTTGATGTTGCTGATTTCAGCCTCGCTTAGCTAATATTTTTATGCCATGTTAACTTGATGCTACCGAGAGATCCATGCATATTTTGAGATACTTCAGTAAGGATGTTTTGAACATATGGTTATGCTCTATCCATCCATGCCTTTTTTTACAATTATGGAGTGCCATAGCTTGAGTCAATCGAGCTCTACTTTTGCTATAAAATGTTTCCTGGCAGATTGTTTACATGTTATTCAATTTTGCCAAGGTTGTTGTAGTTGATCCGTGTATGCTATGATGTTGTTCTTGCCATGTATGTTTTCTATGCCATGTCTTCTTGATGTATGTATGCTTAGTTTATCATGAAATGCTCTGTAGTGAGTGCTTTGAGCTCTTAAACATGCCTACTTGTTATCAGTTTTTGCCATGCCCTGTTGCTGAATCTGTTAACGAAACTTGCTATATTGACATGGGTGTTACTATATTTTCTGATCCTTTTTGGCTTATGGTCAGTAAGGGACTTTTGTTCTATGCTTTGAGTAGATTCATGCAATGCCTTGTTTTGCTATTATAAGTTCCTGTAGCATGTTGTTTTCTTGCTCAACATTGCTTCGTCGATGCTGTTTTTGCCATGTTCAGAATTTCACCAAGTCTCGTGAAGTTGATATGTTTTGCACTTTTGCCATGCTTGTTTGGACCTGTTATGATGTGAATTAGCCGTAGCTCAGTGTTCATCTTTTGTCAAGCATCTTGAGTAGATCACTGCCATGTGCTTTGTTGGTACGCTTGGGTGCAGTAGCTTAATTTCTTGTTGCTTGCTATGTGGCATCATGTGTTAATGGCAGATTTGTGCCATTCTTGTTTTGCTTGTCATTTGCAAACCGTGCATCCGATTCCGTGATCTTTATATCGATTTCAACCAAATCATCTCATATTTCCAGCGGCATACTTGGTTTGCCAAGTTGATGCCTGGTTCATCATTTTCCTTCCGAGCGCAAGATACGCATTGCATATCACATCTCGCATATCATGCCATATATTGCATCATGTTGCTTGTGCATTGCACCGTGATTTATTGTGGTTCCATTGTTTGTGTTCTTGCTTGGGTAGAGCCGAGACGAGTACGTGAACGAGGAACCTGTTGAGAACGCTTTACGAGGATCAAGCTTTCGACAACTCGAGAACTTTGCGCAAGATGACCATACCTCAAATCACTTCTATCTTTGCTATGCTAGATGCTCGCCTTTGCTATGCCTATGCTATGATGCCTATCACTTGCTTATCATGCCTCCCATATTGCCATGTCAGCCCCTAACCATCCTTTCCTAGCAAACCGCTGATTGGCTATGTTACCGCTTGCTCAAATTTCTCTTATAGCGCTGTTAGTTGCAGTGAAGATGAAGTTTGTTCCTTGTTGAACATGGAGATGTTGTTCCTTGTTGGAACATGTTTACTTGTTGGGATATCACAATATATATCTGCTATAATTAATGCATCTATATACTTGGTAAAGGGTGGAAGGCTCGGCCTTATGCCCGGTGTTTTGTTCCACTCTTGCCACCCTAGTTTCCGCCATACCGTGTTATGTTCCTTGATTTCGCTCCTTGCACGGGTTGGGTGATTTATGGGACCCCTTGACAGTTCGCTTTGAATAAGACTCTCCAAAGAAGGCCCACCATTGGTTTTACCATTTGCCACCTAAGCCTTTTTCCCCGGTTTTCGCGAGCTCGAGGGTCATCTTTATTTACCCCCGCCAAGGTTCCTTCGAGTGTTGGTCCAAACTAGAGCACCGTATGGACCATTCCTTGGCAACTTGATTACGCTTACCAGACGCTTAGCTTATCCGGTGTGCCTCGAGAACGAGATATGTGCAGCTCCTATCGGGATTTGTCGGCACAATGGGTGGTCTTGCTGGTCTTGTTTTATTGTTGTCGAAATGTCTTGTAGTCCGGGATTCCGAGATTGATCGGGTCTTCCCGTAGAAGGAATATCCTTCGCTGACCGTGAGAGCTTATAATGGGCTGTTGGGACACCCTCAGGTATAATCTTTCAAAGCCGTGCTCATGTTATGAGGCAGATGGGAATTTGTTAATGTCCGTTGTAGAAAACCCGGTTGACCTTAATTAAAATACACATCAACCAAGGGTGTAACTGTGATGGTCTCTTCTCGCAGAGTCCGGAAGTGAACACGGTGTTGGAGTTATGTTTGACGAAGTAGTTCAGATCACTTCTTGATCGCTACTAGCTTCACGTCCGTGCTTTGCTTCTCTTCTCGCTCTCTTTTGCGTAATGTAGCCACCATATATGCTAGTCGCTTGCTGCAGCTCCACCTCACAACTCGTCCTTCCTATAAGCTTAAATAGTCTTGATCTCGCTGGTGTGAGATTGCTGAGTCCCCTGACTCATGATTCTACCAAAATAGTTGCAGGTGCCGACGATGCCAAAGGCAGATGACGAACCGAGCTCAAGTGGGAGTTCGACGAGGAAAGTGGTCGCATTATGTGTCTTTTCCTGATGATCGTGAGGGAGCTCAGCTTGGGACGATCGGGATCTGTAGCATTTGGGGTATCTTCTTTATTTTGGTTCCGTAGTCGACCTTGAGTGTAATCAATGATGGATGTTTATTTATGTAATCGTGTGAAGTGGCGCTCAAGCCAACTATGTATCTCTTTCCTTATGTATTACACGGTTGTGTGAAGATTACCTCACTTGCGACATTGCTTTCAATGTGGTTATGCTTTAAGTCGTGTTTCACACGGGAGATATAGCCGCATCGAGGGCGCTATATCCTGCTTAGGTACTCATCATATGTTGAATTATGCCATTATATCATGTTAAGTTATCCATCATATATCTGAAACTGTCATGATATCCTGCTTAGTTAGGCAACATATATGTGAAATTGTGTCATGCTGTCCTGCTTTGGTTAGACAACATATATGTGAATTACCACATATGTCTATCATACAATGTTTGTACGCTCAATTTCTTTTCTTGTTTATCAGCCATTTGAATTGAGGGGTGATGGCAGTATCTAAGGGAGCAAAACCCGTTTTCACAAAGATGGTGCTACCCGTCAATGCAGATAGAACCATGGTTGTACTGCCCACAAACTAGCCCCACCACACATAATCGAGACTCTTCAAATTGCACACTTACACTGCTAAGCAGAGAACCAGCTACAACCCATCTAACCACAACCCCAAATAAGATAGTAACCCACTTATAGTTGACAAAGCACCACGCCCACCACAGAGTACCCATTACACAAGCAGCTTTGTAAGCTATCAGCAGCGCTCCAAAGCACTAAGACCACCACAGCTAACCCAAACTCCACGCTTAAAGCGTAGAGCAATCGTTCTCAAGTCGATTCCGTAGCTATGGTCCATACTCCTTGTTGTTGCATCACCGATTTACTCATACCAACTACTTTCAATTTGAAGGATCCAATTGAAACTCCAATGGCTCAACAGTATGTTTTAAACCTATTTCTTTAACTCGATTGTTGTTCTAACTTCTTGCTCTATGTTGATTTCAGCTTGTTGTATAAACAGTTATGTTCTCATGTGATGCACATTACAAGTGCTGCCAATGTTGTGTAGTTTCTCACACTTATATTCTGCTCTATGTCATTGTCTCTTAAAAATATATGAGTTGAACTGTCTCTATCTTGATTAGGGAACATAAACTAGAATGATATGCACAATACAGTTACCATACTACATAGATATGTGTTTGTTTCATGTTGTTATCATGTCCACCTTACTACTAAACCGGTTTACCAAAATGAGTTTTGTATACTACAAGCTGAACCTGTGATGTGTCTCGCTTGTTTCTCTTGTAGTATGCAAATGTAATATTGGAGAAGAGCACCCCACTATGCAATGGTAGAGAAAGTAATGCAGATAAGGTTCAAGATAGTGAGACAACCCTGTTGGTCTCCAAGAAAGGTGATAAAACGATCTTGTAGACAAGTGAGAAAACCCCACAAATCCCTGCTGATGTAGTGTTCGAAAGCATCGTCAAGATCACCGCACAAGCTCTTCGAACTCGCTGCCTCGAATCACTTCAGCTTTCTCCAGCCTCAGCATGTTGAAAGGCATCAACACCGTGTCAAGCGTAAGAAGTCAAGGACCGAGGAAGTCCCTCAGAGAATTCAGATGCGATTTTCTTGTGCAACAACAAGTTACTGGAGGATTTAAGCGCCAAACAAGAGAAAGTTAATAAGCTTGCTAAGCATCTTGCCAGATTATGGGTACCCAGGATATTGTTTCTGAACTCTTCAAGTGGTTTCAGCCTGACTTGTTTGGTCGTGGCGCTTATATGCTGCTTTGTTCCTATATTTGCATCGTGGCTAACTTTGATGCCGAGTGGATGTAATATGTGTAATAGCCGTGATAGCCTAGCATAAGTTGCTTGCTTATTTATTTCCTTGTTGTCTTGTTTATTTGTTTGCTTGTAGTCGGCAGCTTTTTTTCCATGTTTGCTAGTGGCTGCAACAACCTATTTTTTTAAACTAGGCCACAATAACCATGGGCTAATATTTATCAGAGTGACACTGGCCTCCCACGTCAGAGAAAAGTGGGCCTCACGGGTCAGAAACAGAGGGCCTTCTACGGGTCAGAGAAACAATGGGCCTCTATGGGCCGAGAAACAATGGGCTTTATGGGTCAGATCATCAATGGGCCTTATACGGTCTTATGATCGACACAAACATGGGCCAATAACAGTCGCATTATGGCCGTGAAAAAGTTAGAGTTGGAATCGTCTGCTCATGGGCCGACCATAATGGGCCATCGCTAATAGGCCGATTTGATGACGCTTATGAAAACGCCCAACGACAACGGACCACAAACGGGCCGATCAGAACATCGGAAGCAATTTGGCCCACAAGCGTAAAATGACAAGAACGGGCCGTAAGTAAACGAATCACCGGAAATGAGCCCAAGAATAAATGGGCTCAGAAGGCCGAAGATAACATGGGCTGGAAACGCCCAATCAATAACGGGCCCTTAATGGGTATAAAGTGATACATCGTTCATTACGCCGCCACCTCGGCCGTTACGGGTGTAAAGTGATAAACCGTTCATTGCGGCCGCTTACCACGGGCCGTTAATAGGCCAAGAGTTACATAGGGCCTCATATGGGCCGAAGACGCCATGGGCCATACATGGGCCGGCGAAAACGGGTCGAATTATATTGATGGCCCATGACGCCATCGGGCCTAATTTGGATAGGGCATAACGGCCTTAAGTTAGCGGGTCAAATGGGCTATATGCTAACATGCCGCTAAAAGCTTTCCATGGCCGCCCGCCACCTTTCGACCAAGTCAAACGGGTCGGCCTTTTCACGTGAATGGGCCTTTTGGTCGTGCCATGTGTCGACGATCATAGGCGCCTTCTCATCTCAATGAGTGGATGACATTTGTCCCAACGATGAGCCGACACGTGTTTCCTCCAGCCAATGATGATTTTACACGTGGAAAATCCCGATTGGTCGGGTCTGTTAACGGGTTATCGGATCCAAAACCCGGCCCGATAGCATAACGGCGTCCGCTATGGTGGATGCCACGGTTCGGTCACCCTTGACGAAAGCACTTCAGGATGCGCGATTTATCGTCATGGAAGTGGACACTTCCGTGATGATAATTTTGGTAATGTCATGGAACACTTCTACGACAAAGACAGTATGACTATCTTTGATTCTCGCCATAAAAATCGCCATGGATGTACATGCATGACAAAAACGCTACCCATCGTGACAAACACGATCATCACGGAAGTGTATTTTTTGTAGTGGATCAAGCCCCGATCCGATTGCCCCTACAAAGGGTGGCTAGCTCTACTTATATAGGCCCCGGTCCTCTTCCCAAATGTTGAGCGGAAGGAGCCAACAACGCGCAGCAAATTTGAAGGGGGAGAGCTAGTGTCGGTGTCAAACCGCGGATCTCGTAGGGGGTCCCGAATCGTAGCGCTCTAGGCGGATGGTAACAGGAGACAAGGGACACGATGTTTTTACCCAGGTTCGGGCCCTCTCGATCTAGGTAATACCTTACCCCGCTTGATTAATATTGATGATATGGGTAGTACAAGAGTAGATCTACCACGAGATCAAGGAGGCTAAACCCTAGAAGCTAGCCTATGGTATGATTGTTGTTCGCCCCACGGACTAAAACCCTCCGCTTTATATAGACACCGGATATGTTAGGTTACACAGAGTCGGTTACAATGGTAGGATATCTACATATCCGATCGCCAAGCTTGCCTTCCACGCCAAGGAAAGTCCCATCCGGACACGAGACGAAGTCTTCAATCTTGTATCTTCATAGTCTTGGAGTCCGCCGTGACGATAGTCCGCTATCCGGACACCCCTAGTCCGACTCCTCAAGAGCTCCTCGAACCAGGCTTCAATGACGATGAGTCCGCGCTGATTGTCTTCGCATTATGAGGTGGGTTCCTCCGAATACTTCATAGAAGGTTTTGAACACAAGGATAGTGTCCGCTATGCAAAACAAGTTCCACATAACACCGAGAGAGAATAATTTTGCACAGATCTGCTGACGATTCCGCGGCGTGACATCACACCACGGCAAGGCCTTTATATGAATCGCTTTTTACTGTTCCCACCTCAGCGTGTTTAGCGACAAGCGTTTCCTTGGCACGCCTTATCAAAGCATAGATCGTGCCCCTTATTCCGGATTCTCATCAATACAGACGGGTAACCCAACTGCTCCCTGCCGGCCCGCCTTCTCTATCAAAGGCGAAGTCCTAATCGACCACGGGTGGGCTCTGGTATTCAACCTCTTTATAATGAGACCAAGGCCCTCTTCTTCTTTACACCCTCCATCGAAGTTCGCCGCTTCGAAGTTCCAACACCCAAAGCTTCAGATTCAGCGCCTGACTTTCGACGATGTCCGCTCCACCAAGACAGCCGATGGATGTCTTCCTCCGTCACGTAAGAAGATGTGCTAAAGCTGCGAGACGCCAGTATCTAACCGCGAGATCTCGTGATAGGCTGCCTGCCCAGGGCATGTCATTCCCACTCGAGCCCGGCGAGAACGTGGTGTTCTGGTCCCACTTCCTTCGGGTTTAGGCTTCCGACGGATCCCTTTGTGCGGGGCTCATGTTTTATTATGGGCTAGATTTCCATGACTTGAATCTGAGTCCATCCTCCATATCTCGCCATTCATTGTCGATGTGAGGCCTTCCTCCATATTAGCCCCCACTTTGGATTGTGGCTCAAGACCTTCAAGGTGGAGCCAAAGATGATTGAGGGATAGCAAGCAGAAAAGTGGAGGGGCGGTCATAAACAAATGTGCTGATGTCTGCGGGTTCGAGGGCTCTTTGCAAGAGGAGCTTGGTTTGTGGCAACGGAGTGGTTTTATATCACCGCCCCGGGCACCAAATGGGCGGCGCCCCGCTTCCGCCAGGTCCGCCACATGCCCGGCATCATGGGTCAACAAGGCTTGACTGGGGCCGCCCAAGGACGCCTCTCCTGCAGGCCGATTCGATATCTCCAGAAAGAGGGATCAATCTGGTCGCAGAGCGCAGGTTATGGTGATCCGCGCTCAGCCTGCAAACGCCGCCTCCGCCTGTGGGAATTCAACCGAGGGACCACGAGCCTCCAAAATTTTATGGGCACGACGCCGTGGAGATGTATAAACTGTTCTTCGGATCACAAGAGAAGTGTCCGGACTTGACCGAGGACGCAGGACTAAGCTGCAATCGCCTGTGCACTCAAGTAAGTAGTCCTGTAAACTGGACAAGCTGTTCATTCATTTATTTCATATATATGCCCTTTAAAGGAGCCGCTTTTTGAACAGGAGTGGATAGCCAAGGCAAAGTTAATAAGGTGTGCGGCTCCTCCTGAGACCACGCCGGATCCCATGTTGACCAAGATGTTGAAGGTCGCTTTTTGAAGAAGGCGAAGGGGGAGCGGGAAGCAACCGCCTCACGAAGGAGGATATCAACGAAGGAGGGATTAAGAGTCCCACCTTCCGAGGAGAGAAGAGGACCGCTTCGGAAGATCCGGAGGTCAAGGCCTCAAAGAGGGGAAAGGAATCTTCGGCAGAGAGTCCGGCGCTGGGAAGTAACCCAGCCGCATTATTTCCCCAAGGGGACCAGCCCTCCAGCGAGCCGTAAGTAAAAAGAAGGGGTCCTGTAAATAAGGAACATCCCTGTGTTTATTCATGAGGATAACCGATATTGTACCTTGTAGTCCGGACCTCAGCCCTTCTCAGCAGAGCTCGTCTTCGGGGGATCTTTTTCCGGAGATGACGGAGAGCAAAACGCCTCCACCTGTCGCACCCTCATATGAAGCGGACGCACCTGAGGTGTCGCCGCGAGGGTTCTCTAAGTCCGGGCGGGCCGGAAGGTCCGACGCCAAGTAGCGCGGTCGGAGGAGCTCGAAGGATCTGCTCGGCGAAGCGGTTATTTCAGAAGATCACCGCGTTTCTAATGGGTGCGGTGATTCAAAGAATTGCATCCGGAGAGCGGATTGCATGAAGCCGCCGGCTTACTAACGGGTTTGAGGTATGCAAACAATAATGTACCTTCTCGATGCTTAGGCATACAAATGTGCCCTATATAGATAGTAGCCCTCGAGACTCGGTATGTTGTCAAAATTGACAATGTGCCGAGGATCAAATTCTCGCTATAACATATCGCCGCCCTAAACAGGTGGCGGGTGTCCGAGGCCAGCCAGATCGCTGAATATGCCGAACTAAAGCGGTAACTTGACGAGGCGGATGCGACATCGCTGGTCAATAAATGGTTTGACGAGTCACAAGGTATGCGAATTTATGCGACACCTTGTAATGGAGCTTGACGCCCATGTCTTACTATTTGTATGCTTAATGCAGATGGTGCCGCTGTTGTGGAGGAGCTATGGGCAGAACTCGCCCGAGCGAAAGAGCAAGCTTTAATTAGTAATGCGGCTCTTTAAAGGCGGTCAAGAGCTAGAAGTTGAACGGCTGCTCACCGCAAGAAGAGGAGATGGCCAATATGGCCAAAAGTTAAGGAATACTACCGATCGCGCGAGGTTCTTGAAAAGAGCGCCAAGAGGAACAAGAGGGTTTGAAGAAGGCCGCCGCCGAGTCCAAGAATGCCCAATCGGCTTTGAGAGCTGCCAAGGAGGAGCTGAGTCAGCCGGGCAATTGCGGCTGGAAAACCGCTTTATCGCGGAGGAAATATACAGATCCAAAGTATGCTCACCGGATAAGTTGTGGAGTTCGAGGATGCTTTTCTCGACTTGGCGGCGAAGCGCCACAGACGCTGTGGAGCACTTCCGGGCCGTAAGGCATCAAGGGAAGAGCTATATTGGTCGCAATTCCATAGTCCGGAGCGCCCTGCGTCCGCTGACCGATCGGGTTGGCCGAATGGGCCGAGCTGAATCGGTTGTCCGGATTTGCCATGAAGCATGTCTTGATTTCACTTGTGGCCGGGCGGACCCCACCAAGAGCTATTTTGGTTTGTGCAGAGTTCCTGGTGCGGTACTGTATCGACGCAATGAAGCGATCGGCGGTATTGAGGAGCGCTGGATGGCTCGCCCGTGTCAAGACATACTGGCAGAGATGAAGGCCATCGACGTTGCATCCCAAGATTCGACCAAAGTCGAGTACCGCCGAGCACTACTTTGAAGAAGTTCCTGGCGCCTGCTTAATAGAGACGCAGTGCTCAAGGATATTATGTTTAAATGACATGTATGATTTGTGAAAACAATGTTTCAATGTAATATAAGAGCTTTTTATACTTGTGCTCAAGTAGTAAACTACTCCCCGCGGCCGCTTATGTATATGTATATATAACTCAAAGATGGCAGTCCTTGTTTAGCCCCCACGCACATAGTGCGGGGTGTTTGCAAAGAAAGCACTTTTTCACACTTGATCCAACGCCTTGGTCCTGTTAAGGAGGTGATAGCGAGCAAACCAGGCAACCGGACTATAGTGCTTTATCACTTTCACTTAGCCATAGGAGTTCGAGGGTGGGGCTACTATATAGCCTCTGGGGCACCGCACTCTCCCGAATTCAGGTGCGGATGTGCCCGATCGAAACCGTCCTTCGTTAATGCAGAGGAATCCTAAACATTCCTATGAGTCATCGAGTGGTTGACCAGCCTCGCTATATCATGACAACAGCCGCTTTCATCGAGGTGCTCGCCGCCAACCGGGCACAATCACAAGAGTTCTCCGGTGCCGCTAGCCGTGAAAATGGAACGTAAGGCAGCAAAACACAGGAGCCGGGCAACCCAATATTTGACCAAAGACATGATTCGAGCTGATGCATATAAGGCCTAATCTCGAGACGCCGAATACCCCTAAGGTATTCGGTCTTTATGAAAATGGGCAGAATAATGCCCTAAGCCCCCGTGTCCGTGCACGCGCAAAATTCTGGTGCGCTAATGCCAAAACACCAACCTCCTCCTCGCTTATATTAAGGGACCGGGGATGTATATCAACAAGAGACAAGGGAAAAAGGTCTACGCAGGTCTTAATATGAAAAGAATCTCTGCAACGGGTCCTACTGCACGCCTGCTACCGTGGTTCCGCGTAGCCGTGATCTCGACCGTGTAGCACGTTGTTCATCCGTAAAAGAGAGGAACTTAGTTTGAAAGAAAAGGATCGTGCGTAAAGATGTACCTAATATTAAATAAACAGAGTACGGAATTGAATAAAATTGAGTTTTATTGTCTCTTGTTATACATGCGCGCCCCTCGTATGGGGGTATGCCGCTAGTAGGAGCCGGACTCGCCTAACCGTGTCCGGATTTGAATGACCAATTCAGGTTCTTTTGCCTAGCAGTAGCCGGATAGTGGGGCTGTCAAGGCAGTCTCCCGTTCTTCCGTGCTCGTGGTAACACTTAATTCTTCCTTTTAACTAAATGATGCCACGGACCGGCATTTTAAGTGTTAGAGATGCATAGTGCGGTATTATGTTAAAGCGGCGAAAGCTTCACATTCCAATAGTGCTTGATGGCTACTTTAAACGAGGCGACATGGAAGAATAACTTTCGCGACGGAAGTTGTGGATGAACCAAACACAACTTCCACCAAGATGGAGCCCGTATAAAGGGCATATGGGCTCTGGCATTACCCTTTAAAGGAGGTGTTGCTGCGCGAATTTTGATGGTTTATCCCATCCATGGATTGTGTCCCGATATATCAGGTTTATGTCATCGCCGCCATCCATGAGGACATGTGTAAATTGGAAACCGCTGATTATAGGATCCAATATCAAGGCAGTCCATCCTGCTGCTCGAATAGTCCTGATGGTCGAAGGTGATTGGTTTTGACAACCATTGTGTGCGCGCGCTTTTAGTGGGTGCCGCCTGCTTTTCCCTTTGATCACGGAAGTGAGTTTACTGTTTTGACCTCCCGTGGAAAGTTTTTTGTTTTCCGAGGCTCGCTTGTGGTGCAGGTGCCACATCTTCACTTGGTGTGCCCAGCCCTTGTGTTCGGGCGCTCATCCTCACGGATTGTTTGAAGACCCAACAGCTTGTGGGTATGGTTGGCGTGCCTCCCAGAGTATCGTGGATTTGACATATCTTGTCCAAGATTTTGTTGAAGTTGGATAGCTGCCGCTATTGTCCTTAAGGGCAGTTTTTGTTGTTCTGTCGGAGCTTTTGAATCCGCGTTAATCGCCGTGTTTTTGACTGTTCTTTTAATCCGCTACCCGGGTCCTGTTAGGCCGTGGTTTCCCGCTTCCATCCCTGATTTCGATGTACTTGGGTCGCCGATGTTGCATCTTGCTAGCCAGCTATCCTCTCCCACGCAGTAAGCGGGTCATGAGGCTTGTTAATGCGGCCATTGTTCTTGGCTTTTCTTGGCCGAGGTGTCCGGCGAGCCATTCGCCCTGGACGCTTGTGTTTGAAAGCTGCTAAGGCTTCAAGGTCCTGGACAATCGACTATTTGGTTCTTTTTAGTAAGGAACCTGTTCCAGAATTTCCGGGCTGACTCTCCGGCTGTTGAGTTATGTGACTTAGATCGCTCAGGTCCTGAGGGCGGACATAGGTCCCTCAAAATTTGCCCAAATGCATCCTCGAGCTCTTCCCAGCTTCCAATGGTATTTTCGGGAGGCTCTTAAGCCAATGCCGAGCTAGCCCTTTGAGTTTATGGGTAAGTATTTTATGGCGGAGATCATCTCTCTAGCCATGTGTATGTGGAGGATGTAATCTCAATCCGCACTCTGTGGTCCGTTGTTCCGTCAGATGCCTCTATGTTTATGGGTTTGAACTCACCGAAATTCATGATCCAAAGACCTCATCGGTGAAACATAGGGGGTGCGGCGCCTCTATATTTGGGTGTCCCGTGATCTTCGAATTTGGCGATCGCATTGCTCGACGAAGCGTGCTTTCTTGGCCCATAGATGGATCTAACTGGCCATCCTTTTGATGTGAATCCTTTAGCGGATCGCATATTGGCTTGTGTGCGCACCACCACGATTTTTTTGCCGTGAGGTCGCCCATCCGACCGGTGGCCTTTCTTGCTTTTTAATTGTGGGGCTCTAAGGCCTCCTCGTCAATTCGGGCAGTAGCTTTTTTCGGTAGCTCTTTGTTCGGCGATCGTCAGCTGCATTTTATTCTACGGTGCTGAATACTTTGCTCCATCTGATCCCGAGTGCATCTTCCGCTGTTTTGAGCTTCCGCTTTGCTTTTTTCAGCTACGCCAAGTGGCATTTAGCCTTTTCTCGAGGTCATTTTGCTCCAATGGTTTGTCCGGGCGTGAGATCGTCTGGACTGTTGTCTTCGCCGGGGACAGATTGTTTATCCAAGTTGTCTTGTTCGGACGATTGCTCGATAGCTTGTTCGTTGTCCACCGGTTGGCCCTGCTCTATGGCTGGGTCTTTGTTGAGGCGGGACTTTGTTAAGCCCCATTGTCGGTGTCAAAACCGGCGGATCTCGGGTAGGGGGTCCCGAACTGTGCGTCTAGGCGGATGGTAACATGAGACAAGGGACACGATGTTTTTACCCAGGTTCGGCCCTCTCGATGGAGGTAATACCCTACCCCCGCTTGATTAATATTGATGATATGGGTAGTACAAGAGTAGATCTACCACGAGATCAAGGAGGCTAAACCCTAGAAGCTAGCCTATGGTATGATTGTTGTTCATCCTACGGACTAAAACCCTCCGGTTTATATAGACACCGGATATGTTAGGGTTACACAGAGCCGGTTACAATGGTAGGATATCTACATATCCAGACGCTAAGCTTGCCTTCCACGCCAAGGAAAGTCCCATCCGGACACGGACGAAGTCTTCAATCTTGTATCTTCATAGTCTTGAGTCCGCCGTGACGATAGTCCGCTATCCGGACACCCCTAGTCTGGGACTCCTCAAGAGCTCCCTCAACCAGTGCTTCAATGACGATGAGTCCGCTGTTGATTGTCTTCGCATTGCGAGGCGGGTTCCTCCTCCAATACTTCATAGATGGTTTTGAACACAAGGATGTGTCCGCTCGCAAAACAAGTTCCACATAACACCAGAGAGAGAATAATTTTGCACAGATTCGTTGACGATTCCGCGCGTGACATCACACCACCAGGCAAGGCCTTTATATGAATCGCTTTTTACTGTTCCCACCTCAGCGTGTTTAGCGATGCGGTTTCCTTGGCACGCCTTATCAAAGCATAGATCGTGCCCCTTATTCCAGGATTCTCATCAATACAGACGGGTAACCCAACTGCTCCTGCCGGCCTGCCTTCTCTATCAAAGGCGAAGTCCTAATCGACCACTTCGGTGGGCTCTGGTATTCAACCTCTTTATAATGAGACCAAGGCCCTCTTCTTCTTTACACCCTCCATCGAAGTTCGCCGCGAAGTTCCAACACCCAAAGCTTCAGATTCAGCGCTTCAGACCGGCGATGTCCGGTTCGACCAGCACAGCCGATGGATGTCTTCCTTCGTCACAAGAAGATGTGCTAAAGCTGCGAGACGCTGTATCTAACCGCTAGATCTCGATAGGCTGCCTGCTCCAGGGCAGGTCATTCCCACTCCTAAGCCCAGCGAGAACGTGGTGTTCGTGTCCCACTTCCTTCGGGGTTTAGGCTTCCCGACGGATCCCTTTGTGCGGGGGCTCATGTTTTATTATGGGCTAGATTTCCATGACTTGAACTGGAGTCCATCCTCCATATCGCTCATTCATTGTCGATGTGAGGCCTTCCTCCATATTAGCCCCCCACTTTGGATTGTGGCTCAAGACCTTCAAGGTGGAGCCAAAGATGATTGAGGGATAGCAAGCAGAAAGTGAGGGGCGGTCATAAGCAAATGTGCCGATGCTCCGTGGGTTCGAGGGCTCTTTGCAAGAGGAGCTTGTTTGTGGCAACGGGAGTGGTTTTATATCACCGCCCCCTGGGCACCAAATGGGCGGCGCCCCTGCCTTCCGCCAGGTCCGGCCACAGCATGCCCTGCATCATGGGTCAACAAGGGCTTGAGTCCAGCCGTGACGATAGTCCGGTATCCGGACACCCCCTAGTCCCGCACTCCCCGCCTCCCTTCAATTTGGCTGCTAGGGATCCTTCCCCGCCTACATTTGGGAAGAGGACCAAGGCCACTATAAATAGGACCTAGCCACCACCATAGAATTGATGGATCGGGTTCCCCACCGTAGCAACGGAGGGATCATTCAAACCATCCTTACACTCACCAGCTCATCGAGCTCAAGAACACCTCACCTCCTGAGGCTGTTCATCCACTGTACTAGTTCATCCGCAGCCCCTCGAGGCAATCCAACACACACTGGAGTAGGGCATTACACCGCAGGTGGCCCAACCAAAGTATAAACCCCTCGTGTTCTTTGTTCCTTGAGTTCGCCGAAATAGGCCGTGGATCGCGAGCGAGCACGCCAGGAGAGAGTGTTCTTCATGCGCATCCTCGTGTTCGAACATCTCTAGGTCTGCGGAACCCGAATCGACATTTGGCGCGCTGTAGGGGTGCACCAAACCTTCTTCCATTGACCGACGCACCATCGCTTCCATCGCTTCCATGGCTGACGCCGCCGAAGCTCGCGGATGAGCGACAGTCGCTTCACCGCCTGCTGCCGCTTAGACGGCTTCCCGCCGTGGGCTCTACCGCTTCTCCATCACTCGCCGCTAACGCCGCCACCGGTCAAGGGGCACGAGAAGCAAGCCTCGTTGCACCCTTTGTGCGGCGGGGATGGGCGACCGCCACCTGCTGCTTCCACTCCGCTCGCTCGCCGTCCCACGCCAACGCGACCTGGACTCGAGAGGCTGCGCTGCTTATGGCGCGCGAAGCTCCTGCGCGCTATCAAGCACCGCCGATGACCTCTACGAGGACTGGTTGACCGCATCGCGAGCTCGCCAACCGCAGCTGGGGCTCTCCTGCACCGGGCTCCTCTCGACATTCGCCTGGCCTCATTGTGGGCGACGAGCTCATGGAGCGCCTCGCCACCTCCACGCCAAGACGCCACCTCGGCCAAGACGCGGCGGGCTCACGGCCGACACCCACCGCAGGGCGCCTACACATGAAGAGGGAAGTTGCCAGAGGTCTAGCTGCCGCAAGGAGGTGCTCCAGCGCCCAACGCCGCCATCGCCAAGACCACGCTACTTCTACGATGGCGTGCACGCGTACTCAAGACCAAGCTCGCCCGCGACGGGTTTCTAGTGGCTACAATGGGCTGCTCAGCCTTCACTCCCCGAAAGGCGCAACGCCGCCTCGCCTCGGGAAGTTGAAGCCCGACCTGCCTCCACGCTACAGCGGCACCCCCGACCTTGCTGAGTTCCTGTGGCTTTACGAGTTGAGCATCAAGGCGGCCAACGGCGACGAGAAGGTTATGGCGAACTAGTTTCCCATGGCTTTCAAAGACGGGCGCGCGCCAGGCTTCGAACCTGCCCTGGATCGATCTCCTCCGGGGCGATGCACGAGCGCTTTGTCGCTAACTTCCGTGGCACTCGCGATCACCGACACCTGCGGGTACCCGCGCGCATCAAGCAGCAACCAGGGAAACCCTATGTATACATCCAGCCGCTCTACAGCTGGCCCGCCTCAAGATTCCTAAGGTGACGGACGAGGCCATCATCTCAGCATTCTCTCGATGGCGCCCGTGATGTCAAGATGAAGGAGGAGCTCGCCATCCACGAGGACCTGCACAGCCCTCGAGCTATTCAACATAGCGACCAAGTGCGCGAGAGCTGAGGAAGGGCGCTTTCCTCGCCGAGCTCCCAAATTGCCGACCCGTAAATCAAGAAGCCTAGACTAAGGACGGAAGCTTAAGGGGGCCGTGGTCATGGTTGAACCAGCTGATGAAGCGCCGTGACCACCCAGAGTCATCCAAGGCAGCTGTCTGCTCAAGCGCTTTCTACAATGTACACAACCACAACACCAACGACCGTCAGAGCTCAGGCCATCCGCGACGGCGCTTAATCGACGCCTGAAAGAATTAACGACGGAGGCTACGGCCATGGGGGAGGCCAAACGAGGGCGCTGATGACCAAGGCTACTTCGCTTAGGAGTGGCGCCACCAGCCTCGGAGGACCGCTAGCAGACCAGCTCGAGGGCGCCTCGGAGGGACCAGCCTTGTGAGGACCGGGCCGTGGCAAGGCCGGCCTCCATCCGCTGCCACCACCACCAAGGAGGAACGACGACCAGACGAGAGGGTCGGGGCTTCTAGGATCCCTCACGCCATCGTCAAGATCTTGGGCGGGTGTAGACCCCAGCCTCTAAGCCATCTTCAAGCAATTTGCCCAAGAAGTGAACGCGCTCTCCCTGTGCTCGAAAATACGCTGGCCGCCAGATGGTCCAAGTGCACTATCACCTTCAGCTCGGTGGATTCAGCTATGCGTGCGAAAGAACCGCCGAAGACTCCTCGATGCTCTACTACTCTGCACATCGCAACGCCCAAGTCACCAAAATCCTCATCGATGGCGTGCATGGCTCAATGTTTCTCCATCGCTACATTCGACCGCTCCAAGTACCATATGACCAGCTGAGCCCACCAAGCCTTTCTTAGGAGTGACCGATGGCTCCACCAACCCAATAGGGCAGATCCGCCTTCCGTACCACCTTCGCCAACAAGCAACCACCGTGACCGAGATCATTGACTTTGACGTCGCCCACATTCGCCTTCCATACAACGCCATCCTTGGGTATCCTGCCCTGGCCAAGTTCATGGCGGTGACTCACCATGGCTACAACGTCCTCAAGATGCCAGGGTACCGCGACATCATCACTATCGCGTGCAAGGAAAACGATGTGGTGTGCTCCCTTGAGCGTGCCTACCAGGCCGCAGCAGTCGAGGACCCTGACAACGAAGGCGCCATCTACCCTCCTGAGGCTGTCCCCAAGAAGAAGAAGCAGCTGCTCTGCTTAAGAGCCCGAGAGAGCGAGATCTGAGTCAGCACCACCTCGTGAGACTCAGGTCCACTGAGGGGCGCCTCTCGCGTGATAGGAAGGCGCATCTCGTGCCCCTCTCTCGTGTTGGGCTTGGGGGCTCTCCTCTAGAGGGCCTCCGACCTGGCCAATGTCACGAGGGAGGTGCTTCCCTCATGCTTCACCACACGCTTTCCTCATGAGGGCACAAGTCATGGAGTGACTGGTGCTCAGGAGTTCATCACCAAGGCAACCGAGGAGTTTCAAGAGGCAAGAGCCATGTGTGGCAACCGCTGCCCACCTCCTAGCATAACCCCTCATTCTGGCGAGGACAGTGGGCTGCGCATCTGCATCGACATTCCGGGGCTCAACCGAGCCGCATCCCAGAGCGCTTCCGCCGTCTCCTCACATCAAGTTGGTGAGGGCCCCTCACAACTACGCTTGCATGCCCCTTCAGCTTGCCGAGCGGGCTGCCACCTGGCTCCGCTCATGTAGGGCGCCTGGCGGCTCATGAGGCTGTGCACCAGCGCACTCGATGGAGGAAGAGCCAGAACCGGGTCTCCTCGAACCGCCAACGGACGACACCTAGAGAAACTTCTTCAAAGACACATCTTCAGCCATTTCAACACCTCTTCAAAGAATGGTGCCAGTGACTTTTTTCAGTTTTTTCATTAGCGCCTGAGGGAGTCCTGATTAGGGGTGTCCTGATGAAGCCGGACTATAGCCTTTTGGCCGACTCGGACTTTGAAGATACAAGATTGAACACGCCATCCCGTGTCCGGATGGAACTTTCCTTGGCGTGAAGGCAAGCTTGGCGATACGGATATGTAGATCTCCTACCATTATAACCGACTGCGGTAACCCTAACCTATTCGGGTCTCAGATAACCGGAGGGTTTTAGTCCGTGAGGACTAACAACAATCATACCATAGGCTAGCTTCTAGGGTTTAGCCTCTCCGATCTCGTGGTAGATCTACCTTGTACTACCCATATCGTCAATATTAATCAACCAGAGTAGGGTTTTACCTCCATCGAGAGGGCCCAACCGGGTAAAACATCATGTCCCTTGTCTCCCTCGTTACCATCCGCCTAGACGCGAAGTTCCTGACCCCCTACCCAGATCCGCCGGTTTTGACAACCGACATTGGTGCTTTTCATCGAGTTCCTCTCGTGTCGCCATCTTTAGGCCCGATGGCCTCCGATCATCAATAACGATGAGCTCCTGGTGAGACTTTTCTCCCGACAAATCTTCGATTCGGGCGGTTTTGCATCATGCGGGCCAATTCGCTTTGGCCATCTAGAGCAGATTGAAAGCTACGCCCGCCATCGTGTCAGATTTGAAGTTTGAACTACACGGCCGACGTCCCGGAGACTTGATCTTCGACGGTTCGAGCCACGCTTGCTACCGACCGCCACGAGTGGCATGATCTAGCTCGCCACCGGTCAAAGGTCTCCGAGGTCTGCACCAGTGTCCGCCCGACCTTTAGCTCGAGCCGATCGCGCCGACGAGGACGGTGGCTGGACACCGCCGGGGCTGCAATCTCAACGGCGATTGAGCCGTACACCTACCTCTGGCCCTTTATGGCTCAGACTCCAAGGTGCTGGACTCTCTCCGACTCGAGCCTTCCGCGCCTCGCTAATCGAATCCGATTACGCCGATCATGGAATTCACCGTCATGAACATCTTTTCAAAGACTCGCCTTTGCGTACATCCTGAATTCATAAAGTCTCTCTCTATCGAGAGCCCTGGCCGGATTATGTCTCAGAAGGTTGGGATGCGACGATTTAAGAAATTCAAAACCCACCCACCACCCACTTCGTAGCCACTGCCGATGATTTAACCGACATGCTCGACTTCGACCAAGACATCGACGGTATGGACGATAATGTAGGGAGGAGCATGAACCAGCTATATAGGGCACTGGAGAACCACCTCATCTCACGATGTATACATGGTGGACACATAAAGGAAGCGACGACGAGGAACAACGGACGCTATAAAGGATCGCCCCATCGAAAAGTGCAGTCAAACGGCGACGTAAGCGCCGGCCAAAGTCCCGCCGACAAAGGCAATAACCATACAGACCCAGCTATAGAGCAGGTGAACCGTGGACTACAAACATGCTATCGAAAGCAACCGACCAAACAGGACAATCCGATAAACAACCTGCCCCCTGGCGAAGATAACAGTCCGGACGATCTCACGCTGACAAGTTGCCGGAGCAGAAGAACTCCACAAAGGCTCGCCGCCATAGCATGTACCCAAAAAGGTATGGAAGCTCAAAATAGCGGAAGATGCACTCAGAATCATATGGAGCAAAGTAGTCAACACCACAGACAAATACGGCGACATACGCCGAACAAAGAGCTATCCAGCGAAAAACTACTCGCTCTGACTTGATGAGGAGGCCGAGAGCCCCCACAACAAAAACAAGGAGGCCACCCGTCCGGATGGACGCACCCATGGCAACAGAGAGCGCAAACGGCGCCAAGACACAAGCCGCACGCGATCCGCACAAGGATTCACATCAAAAAGATGGCCCGCTTAGATCTATCTATGGGCCAAGCAAGCAAGCTCTAGTAATCAAGGCAACACATCAAGTATCCGAACATCACGGCAGACACCTAATATAGGTGCCGTGACACCCCTATGTTTCACCGATGAGGTGCCGGATCATGAATTTCCAACGGATTCAAGCCCGTAAACATAGAGGCATACGACGGAACAATGCACTCGAGTCTGGATTGAGGATTACATCCTATATACACATGGCTAGAGGAGATGATCTCCACGCCATAAAATACTTACCCTCAAGCTCAAAGGGCCAGCCCGGCATTGGCTTAAAAGCCTTCCCAAAAACACCATTGGAAGTTGGGAGGAGCTCGAGGATGCTTTTCGCAAATTTTCAAGGGACCTATGTCCGACCTCCTGATGCCGACGATATTAAGTCACATAGCTCAACAACCCGGAGAGTCAGCCCGAAATTTGGAACAAATTCTTACTAAAAGAACCAAATAGTCGATCGTCTGGACGCCAAGCCTTAGCAGCTTTCAAACACAACGTCTGAGACGAATGGCTCGCCAGACACCTCGCCAAGAAAAGCCAAGAACAATGGCCGCATTAACAAACCTCATGACCCGCTTATGGGAGAGGATAGCTTGCTAGCAAGATGCAGCAAGCGACCCAAGTACATCCAAGTCAGGATGGAACGGAAACCACGACGCAGCAAGGACCAACGCTTCGACCAAGGGAAACAACCCAAGAGCACAGCAATAACGCCGGATTCAAAAGCTCCCAGAGAATCATAAAAAGCTGCCCTTAAGGATAACAGGACGAGCTATCTAACTTAAACAAAACTCTGGACAAGATATGCCAAATCCACAAGATTCTGGAAGCTCGCAAACCACACCCACAAAGATTGTTGTCTTCAAGCAGTCCGCAAACTCAACGCCAACACAAGGCTCGACACACCAAGCGAGGATGATGACGAACCCCAAAAGCAGAGCACCGAAAACAAAAGAATTTCCCACAAGAAATCAAAACAAAGTGAACTCACTTCACGTGACAAAAGGAAAAATAGAGCGCACCCATAGAGGTACGCCAGACGGCCTATCCCGAGGAGTCCCGCCACCGTTGTTAAAACCAATCACCTTCACCATCGGGATTACTCTAGAAGTATACCTAACGCAGGTTGACTGCCTTGATATTAGATCCGAGCATTGGCGGACTCCATTTTCACAAGTCCTAATGGATGACGACGGTGATCTAAACCTGCTATATCAGACACAATCCGCAATATGGGGATAGACCCAACCAAATTTCGCCATAGCAACACTTCCTTTCAAGGGTAATGCCAGCCCATATGCCCATTGTACGGGTTTCATCGCTAGAAGTTGTGTTCGCTAACCCGACAACTTCCGCCGAAAAGTTAACCTTCCACCTCGCCCCATTTACAAGTAGCTATCAAGCACTATTGGGACGCGAAGCTTTCGTACGCTTTAACGCAATACCGCATTATGCATCTCTTACACTTAAAATGCCCGTCCACGCGCATCATCTCATTAAAGGGAAACATCGAGGGTTCCTCGAGTCCGAAAATTGTGCGGATGCATTGACAGCCCCACAATAAACCGGCTTCACCAATATAAGCATTTAGACAGGTCGTCCGCACTCTGGACATGGTTGGACGAGTCCGTAAACATACAAGGGCTCGCTAGACGATACCCTCGCATAAGGGCTCCGCACATCCACAACAAGAGACAATAAAGCTCAATTTTGTTCATTCTTTGAATTGTACTTTGTTTATTTAATATAACGTACATTTTCGCATCGATCTTTTTCAACTAAGTTCTCTCTTTTACAGATGAACACCGTATACACCTGGCCCGTGATACGGCACAACAGAGACAAAAGCGCAGACGTAGTAGGGACCCGCTGCAAGGATTCTTTTCAGATTAAGACCCTGCGTAAACCTTTTTCACTGTCTCTTGTTGATACACATCCCCGGCTTCTTGCTATAACCGAGGAGGAGGCTGGGGCGCTGGCATAGGCCACGCCGAATTTCGCATATACTGGACACCGTGGGCTTTTTACCAAGGGCGCATTGTTCACCTGCTTTCATAAAGATCGAATACCTTAGGGAGTGTTCAAGGCCCCGAGTTAGGCCTTATATGCATCAGCTCCAATCATGTCTTTGGTCAAATGTTGGGTTTGCCTGCTCCGTGTTTTGCTGCCTTACGCCCGCCTATCGCTAATGCGGCACCAAGAGAACTATCGCGATTGTGTCCTCGGTTCGCCAGGGGAGCACCTCAAGAGAGAAAGCCAAAACCGACTATCATGATATAGCGTGAGACTGGTCAACCACTGATGACCCGCTGAATCTTTTAGAATTCTCCGATTGACGAAGGGCGCTTCCGCCAGCACATACGCTACCGAATTTGGGTGAGCGCTGGTGCCCCTAGGGGCTATATAGTAGCCCCACCGTCGAACTCCTATGGCTAAGTGAAAGTGATAAAGCATTATAGTCCGTTGCCTAGTTTGCTGCGCTTATCACCTCCTTTGTAGGACCAAGACGTTGGATCAAGTGTGAAAATGCGTCAGAAACACCCCCGCATTATATGCGTGGGGTTGAAGCCAAAGACTGCCATCTTTCAGGTTATATACACATATACATTAACGGCCGACAGGAGGTATTTTAATTCTTGAAGGCACAAGTATAAAAAGCTTTATATTCCATCGAAACATTGTTTCACAATAATACATGTTATTCAAACATAATATCCTTCGAGCATCGCTGCCTCTATTAAACGAGCGCCTGCAGAACTTCCCAAAATAGTGCTCGACAGTACTCGCTTCCGTCCAATCTTGGGATGCAACATCGGTGGCCTTCATCTCCGCCCAAGATGTCTTGACACGGCAAGAGCCATCCGCAGACTTTCTATGCATGCCGACCACTTCATTGCTTTGATATGCACCGCACCAAGGAACTGCTGCACCAAGCCAAAATAACTCTTCGGCTCGGGCCTTTTCGCCACAAATGAGTCACGACATTCTTCATGGCAAGTCCGACAACCTATTCAGCTCCGCCCATTCGCCAAACGATCGGTTAATGGAAGTGGACGCCCGAATACGGAATCGCGACCAAAAAGCTCTTCCATCTCATGATCTTTTGATCTCCGGTGTTCGTCTGGCCCCGCACTCGCCGCCAAGTCCAGATAAGCATCCTCACTACTCCACAGCCGGTCCAACCGAGCATATTTAGGATCCGTGAACTTCCTCCACAGCAGTAAAAGGCTTTCCAGCCGTGATATCTCCGCCCCGACGAGTCCTCCTTCATAGCTCTCATCACAGAGCGAGCATCCTTGGCCTCGTGGTGGCCTTCTTCAGGTCCTCTTGTTCGCCGACCTTCTTTTTCAAGAAGATCACAGCGTCGGTAGCATTCTTCAACTTCACGCACCATTTCGCCATTTCCTTTTTGCTTCGCAGTGAGCAGCCTGTTCGCTTTTAGCTCTTCGCCGCGCTTTAAGGCAGCCGATCACTTTTTTCTCGACCTGCCCCTTGGCTCGCAAGCTCCACCAAGATTCTCCATGGAAGCGCACCATCCGTGATCAAGCATACATGTTGTAAGGCATGGGCATCAAGCTCCTTACTAGGTGTCCACGGAGAAACTGTATACCTTGTGACTTGTCCAGCCGCTTATTGACAAGCACGATGTCGCATCCGCCACGCCAACTTGCCGCTTAGTTCGGCAATTCATCACCGCTAGCCACCGACGATCCGCCACCTACATAGGAAGGGAAACATATTATATTCGATTATGATCCTCAGACGCCGTCATTTTTGACAACGCACCGAGTCTCGTGGGCTACTATCTACACAGGCGATCTTATATATGCGAACCATCAAAAGGTACATCATTGCACGCACTCAAAAACCCGTTAGTAAACTCCGGCGGCTCAGACAACCCGCTTCCACGGATGAAATCTTTTCAATCACCATACCCATCAATGCACGGTGATCCTCTCGAGATAGACACTGCCGAGCAGACCCTTCAACTCCTCCGGCCGCTGCACCAGAGGTGCCGAACTCGTCTCGATGGCCTTTTTCAAGGCCGACACGGAGGGCTCTGGGGCCCCACGACCGCCTCCACCCCTGCCGGATTCGGGAAACCTCCGCGACGACACTCAAGATCGTCCGCCTCGCTAGGCGGCACGGCAGGGGAGGCGCTCGCCTCCATCATCTCCGGACGAAGATCCTCAAGACGAGCTCACGAGAAGGGCTGAGATCCCAACTACAAGGTAAAATTTCGTCATCTTCGTGAGATAAAACAGGATGTCTCTTATTTTAGGAAAACTCCCTCTACTTACGGCTCGGCTGAGGGCTAATCTCCTTGGGGAAATAATGCGTCGGGGCATCTTCCGACGCAGGACCTCCGGGCGAGGATTTCTTCCCGCACTTTGAGACCTTGGTCTCCGGATCTTCAGAGGCGGTCCTCTTTCTCCTTGGATGGAGGGATTATCGATCCTCCTTGCTTGATAACCTCCTTCATGAGACAGTGGGTTCTTTGTTCCCCCTTCGCCTTTCTTCTAAAGGCGATCCTCCAAAGATCTTGGTTAACACGGATCCCGCGTGGTCTCGTGGAGGGGGGCCGACACCCGATCAGTCTTTGCTTTCGCTATCCACCTCGCTTAGGGACAGCTCTTTAAGGGCAAGTTTATGATAAATATGCGATAGCGGTCCGGGCACGGACTACTTACTTGAGCATCCGGTGATTGCAGCTCAGACCTGCGCTTTCGGTCAAGTCCCATTACATTGCTTGTGATCCAAGAACAGCTTGTACATCTCCACCAGCGCTATGCCCATAAAATGTTGGAGAGCTCGTTGTCCCTCCGATTGAACTCCCACAGCGGAGGGGGCGACGCTTGCAGGGCAGGATGCAACGAATCAGCATGACTTGCGCTTACTACGACCAGATTGATCTCTCTCTCTAGGAGGTCTCGATTATGGCTCTCGCAACAAGGGCACGCCCTGACGCCTCACCAAGCCCTTTATCGACCCATAACGCCAGCCATGTGGAGGACCCGAGCGAAGGCAGGTGGCGCCACCCATTTGGTGCCCTCGGGAGCTGTGATATAAAAACCACTTTGTTGCCATAGGCTGAGCTCCTTTTGAAAAGAGCCTCGGCCATGGAGCCAAGATTCTTGCTTATAACAGCCCCTCCGCAGCCTGCCTGCTTCCCTTGATCATCTTCGGCTCCACCTTGAAGGTCTTGAGCCATAATCTGAAGTGAGGGGTAATGCGGAGGAAGGCTTCACACACGACGATGAACGATGAGATTTGGAGGATGGACTCCAGATCCAAGTCGTGAAATTTTAGCCCGTAATAAAACATGAGCCCCCTCACGAAGGGGTCCGTCGGGAAACTTAGCCCCCCAAGGAAGTGAGACGCAAACACCACGCTTTCACCGGGCTTGGGAGTGGGAATAACCTGCCCTTTAGCAGGCAGCCTATGCGAGATTTCGCCGGTTAGATACCTGCCATCTCTTAGCTTCAGGATGCCTTCTTCCGTGACAGAGGAAGGCATCCACCGGCCATGGAGGTCGGAGCCGGACATCATCGAAGGTCCGGGCGCTCAATCTGGAGCTTTGTGTGTTGGAACTCAAGCGAGGGGCGGATTCGATGGAGATTGAGAAAAGGAGCGGGCCTTGGTCTCTTTATAAACAGGTTGAATACCAGTGAGCCTCCCGTGACTGCTCGGGACTTGCTTCGATAGAGGAGGATGCGCTAACGGGCACGATTGGGTTACCTACGCCAGTATTGATGAGAATCCTGAATAAGGGGACACGATCTCGCTTTGACAAGACGTGCTAAGGAAACTGCCTCACTAAACGCTACCTGAGGTTGGACAGTAAAAACGATTCAATAAAGGCTTGGTTGTGTGTGATGTCACGCATGAACAAGTCAGCAGATTGAACTTGTGTAAATATTATTCTCTACGGTGGTATGTGGAACTTATTTTGCAGATCCGCATACTATCCTTGTGTTCAAAATCTTCTATGAAGTATCCGGAGGAGGAACCCGCTTGCAACGTCAAGACAATATGCGCCACCGGACTGGCCTATTATTGAAGCTTAGTCAGGGGCTACCGAGGAGTCCTGATTAGGGGTGTCCGGATAGCCGACTATAGCCTTTGGCCGGACTCCTGGACTTTGAAGATACAAGATTGAAGACTTCTTCCCGTGTCCGGATGGAACTTTCCTTGGCGTGGAAGGCAAGCTTGGCGATACAGATATGTAGATCTCCTACCATTGTAACCGACTTTGTGTAACCCTAACCCTATTTTGTGTCTATATAAACCGGAGGGTTTTAGTCCCAGAGGACTAACAACAATCATACCATAGGCTAGCTTCTAGGTTTAGCCTCTCGATCTCGTGGTAGATCTACTCTTGTACTACCCATATCATCAATATTAATCAAGCAGGAGTAGGGTTTTACTCCATCGAGAGGGCCCGAACCTGGTAAAAACATCGCCTCCCTTGTCTTCTGTTACCATCCGCCTAGACGCACAGCTCGGGACCCCTACCCGAGATCCGCCGGTTTTGACACCCCATAGCTTCGGGCTGCATTATCCCCTCAAGTTGAACGGGCCTGCCCCTCGCGACGTATCCTTTTGCATCTTTAGCTTACTCTATTGGGGCACCTCGGTTGCATCATCCCAAGGCCGCATGGGTCCGCCCCTATGGCATGTATCGCTCTTGCATTACCCGAACTAGCTTGCTTCCTCCTATGAGTTGCCTTATGATCATCACCTACTTACCTACTACTTTCCTTCGCGCCTTCCGCACCGCTAACCGCCTCCTTCATCCCGCAATGGGGCTACATGTTGGCGCTGGTGCTTGTGCTCGAGTCCGTCCCTTTACAACGCCGACAAACTGAGAGATCGAGCTTCGATCATGCCCGCCTTCACAGACGCCACCTCACCAGATCCTCGGTTTCATCTTCTTGAAAAGATCGAGGCAAGGCAGAAAACGTGATTATGAACTATGTTATTCCTTGAACTAACCTGAGGGAATCTCCGTAGCTTAGCTTAAAGGCGGCCCACTGGTCTGTCCGACGGATGTTGGGATCCGCAGACCCTTAAGTTTCAACACTGGGTGCGACGAAGATCTCTCCCTACCGACCACGTCCATCGCCTCAGAAGATCTAAGCCGGAAACGATGAACAACGCAAGGGACACTTAGATTTATACTGGTTTGGGCCACTGCCAGGTGTAATACCCTACCAAGTGTGTGGTGTGGTGGATTGCCTCAGGGGCAGATGATGAACAGTACAAGGGGAGAATAGCCTCGCGAGAGGTGTTCTTGGGCTGGTGCGATGAACTACTTGGGTGAGTTTGATCGCCTCTCTCTCTCTCTAGCTAGGCTTCCCAAGTTTGGATTCCATATGCCTCTACTCTGTGGTGGCTAGCTCTATTTATAGAGGCCCTGGGCCTCTCCCCAAATATTGAGCAGGAAGGGCGCCAACAACGGCCATTTTGAAGGGGAACATCTAGAACAAGTTATCCTGACTAAAGTTGGTCTTCGGCTGCCAAAAGCACTATCGATGACGCCGTCTTGGGCTCCACGGTGACCTCCATCCTGCCGCCATCGGGTCTCGGGTCTCGCTGTCCCAAAATGCCAACCCTTGCCTCGATGCCTCGGTACTCCACGCCCTGCAGGCTTGCCCCTTTGCACCAAAGAGGAAACAAGGACACTGCACAGCCGGGCGCCTCACCGGCCTCGATCGTCATGGCTTACGTCACGAGCACCTCGCGAGGTACCTTGCCTTGATCTCTCTGCCTCCTCGCGAGCCTTCCTGGTGAGGCCATCCTTGAGGAAGCCTTGCGCCGTCTCGCCTGTGGAGGCTTGGCCTCGCGAGGGTCTTGAGTCTTGTGTTGATGAAGATGGGCCGACACGGGCCACCACTTGAGCCACGCCTGTAGGCCGCAGTAGGCAAGTCGGGGACCCCGGTCCTGCAACACCGACAAGAGGCCCCGGCCCAAGGCGCGCCGGACTTGGCTTAGCGGAGAAGCGAGGGGCTAGTGAGCGCCCCGGCCCCATCACTGCGGGTTTTGGGCGCCAGATGGCGGTTGATTGACGTGGGCGCCTCGCTACTCCACGCTGCCTCGCAAATCGCTGACCGACAAAAGTCTGGCTCGGGTTAGCCTCACCTCATTATTCGTGTTCTCCATGCTCCAGATCCCCTTTCTTGCTCTTCGCCTTCCCCGCCCAAAAACTCCAGATCCGCCGTGATTCCTTCTCCTCCAAAGGAACTATGGTCCTCGCAAGACTCCGCCGGGCTGCATCGCCCGGTACTCGCCGCCCTGGTCTCCCTAACGTGACGGAGAAGAATCTCGCCTCACGCGCCGGATGGCAGCATCACAGATCAACGAGATGGGGGAGACTGCGCTCCATCTTGGCTCCGCCCAGCCGGAGGAAAAGGGGAGCACCTTCTATCCCTTCTTCATGAACGTCATCCTCGCTGGTCTAGTTCCTCCCTTCTCGAAGTTCTTCCTTGCCATCCTTCGCCAAGACCGCTGCATGCTTTGCATATCCACCCCAACTCCATCCTCCTCTTATCGATCTTCGCATCGTGGAGGCGCACGCCGGGTGGCGCCCGTGGCCTTGCTGCGCCCACTTTTCTCCCTCGGTCTCCGACGGCAATATCTCGGCATGCGGAGTTTTGTCACAGACCAAGTACAACGCCATCTCAAGGCTGGGAAGAGGGTCAAGGGCTTCCGGAGCAAGTGGGTCATGGTGAATGCTGAGTGTCACAACCCCCTGCTGGAGCTGCTGACGAAGCAGCCCGAGGCCGTTGAGGCGTGGCCCCGCGTGAAGCTGGATGACAGGCGGGCGAAGCGGGTGCTGGAGAAGATGAACACCACCCAAGGCCGGGCAGTCGAGGACGGCTGGCTGACCGGGCCTCGCCCCGAGGGAGTTTCTGCTGACCGGTGGCTCTCTTCAGCGCACTCGCTCGCTGTGGAAGCTCATGGATGCGGATGCCGCCCTCCGCCTGAGCCTGGACGCCCTGAGCGACGAGGATCTGACCTCGGCCCTGTGCTGCTTGGTTGGAGAGGAAGTGGCAGGCCCGGCGAAGTGCTCCGGTCCTTGTTTCTCCGTGATGACTGGAGCTGGTGGTGGACGCCATGCCCACCTTTTGACGGGTCGGCCTGGTGCCAAGGAGGATCCTGAGGGTCAGGCGGCGACGACGATGGTGAACCTGTCCTCTGGTGAATCCAGCGGAGAAGAGGAGGGAGATGGTGATGAGGACGAGGAGCATGACTCGGAGGCGACCTTTGAGGGGACGGGGGAGACCTCCCCAGCGAGGGTCCAGGTCCTCCGCCTTGCCCGACGGCAACGAGGCCAGCACCAGGCGAGAGGGGGAGGACGCGCCCCTGATCCCGAGGAAGGACAGGTCCGGGCTGATCCCCCAAGGGCCTACCCCACCCCCCGCATCGGCCAGAGTCAGCTCCAGCCCTTCTGGCGCGCTTTCGCCTGCGACTGGGCCTCCTGAGGCTGAGCCTCGCAAGAGGCTTTCAGGATTCAAGCTTGGCCGGAGTCCGTGGGATCCCGCGGCGGTCAACAAGTAAATATCCGAACTTCGCCTCGCTCCTGTCTTTTGCTATCTGGATCTGATGTCTTCTACTGGGTAGGCTGCTGCCTGCTGCCAAGAGGCTGAAGGGAGGCGCGGCGACCCCGCCTGAAACCGGCTCGTCAGCCGTGGTCGCGTCCCCCGCCTGATCATCCTCGTGAGGCTAGCAGGAACGCTCCGGCGAGGAGTCAGCCCCGGGCCCTGCTGATTTCGAGGCGCCTGCCTGAGCGGGCGCTGAGCCAGCCAGCTGACGGCTTCAAGAGGGGAAGCAAGCCACCTCCCAGTTATGGCCGCCGCGACGCTGGGATCAAGGACGCTTCAACCGCTAAGGGCCATCGCGAGAAGCCGGAGGGCGAAAGGGGAGAGCTGCGGCTGAGCTTGCCAAGGAGGTTCGCGCCGCCAAGCCAAGGAGGAGGAGATGAAAGCTGGGAGGTTGCCGCCAAGGAGCGCGACGTCAATCTGTCACCGACCGCGACCAAACCAAGACGCTGGAGCAGCGCGCCAAGGTGGAGAGGGTCGAGCTGGATGCCGTATGAAGATCTTGGCCAAGACCGCACGGCCTTTCAAGGCTTACGAGGAGAGAGGGCCTCAGAAGCGCCGAGAACGCCACGACGGGGCCCGAGAAGCATCGCCGAGCCAAGGAAGGCCCCGCTTGTTGGTTCCTTCTCATCGAGGCGCTTTGAGGAGGCTGCGATCGCATCGCCCCATGGTTGAAGTCGAGGCTCGCCCTTCCTCCGCAGCGCCAAGCGGATCTCACCACGCCTACCTTTCGCAACCCCAACGCCAACCTTGATGACCTGCCGGAGCCTGTGGACGCCAAGCGCCCGCCGCTTGTCGGGCCATCAAGGGTCGAGCAGGTAGGCCTTGCTGTTGAAGTTTTCGCTTTCAACATCGCGCCAAGCGAGGCGCTCGCCCCACAGCCTGTGAGGTTGGCTGCTGCGCGACTCCACCACGAGCGTGGCGCGGCTCGTGGTTGATCTTCTCGCCGCTTTTTCCTGCTTTGATTCCTCGCAACATGCACGGTGCCTCGTGGACGCTTAAATTTGGTTCTGTATTGTGCAAACAATTTATGGTCTGTAATGTTTGCTTCGATTTGCTAGATTTTGCGATTTCCTTCCTATTTGCTTGTGTTCTACGTCGGGCAGGGCCCGACCTCGCGATACTCAAATACTGTTAGCCCCGCCGGATCACCAGGACGAAGTAAGGAGGAGGGGCTACGTGGCGTTAGGGTTCTGAGTCGCGATGCTCAGGAGTCCCCTGATGCTCAAACAGCAAATAGGGAGGGGATGGAGGAGAGGATTTTGGTTGTTCTCATGGCAGGGCCCGGCCTCACAAGATACCTCAACCGCCGTTAGCCTTTCGAACTAAGGAGTGAGGGGCTACGTGGTGTTAGGCTCCTGAGTCGCGATGCTCAGGAGTCCCCTTGACGCCAAATGAGTCTTCATACCTTGGCTCCGCCGGGAGGGCGCAGAATGACCAGGTCCGAGGGACCTGGCTGGGTGGCATGTGCTCGGGCGTGGCCTGGGCGCAGCCCCCGTGTGCAGCCCCTCGCGCGGCACTCATGAGGGGAGGCTTTGCGATGGTGCCAGATGAAGGAAATATGCCCTAGAGGCAATAATAAAGTTATTATTTATTTCCTCATATCATGATAAATGTTTATTATTCATGCTAGAATTGTATTAACCGGAAACATAATACATGTGTGAATACATAGACAAACATATAGTCACTAGTATGCCTCTACTTGACTAGCTCATTAATCAAAGATGGTTATGTTTCCTAACCATAGACATGTGTTGTTATTTGATTAATGGGATCACATCATTAGGAGAATGATGTGATTGACATGACCCATTCCGCTAGCCTAGCACTTGATCGCTTAGTATATTGCTATTGCTTTCTTCATGACTTATACATGTTCCAATAACTATGAGATTATGCAACCCCTGCCACCGGAGGAACACTTTGGTGCTACCAAACGCCACAACGTAATCGGGTGATTATAAAGGAGTACTACAGTGTCTCCAAAGGTACATGTTGGGTTGGCGATTTCGAGATTAGGTTTTGTCACTCCGATTGTCTGGAGAGGTATCTCTAGGTTTTCTCGGTAATACACATCACATAAGCCTTGCAAGCATTGCAACTAATAAGTTAGTTACGATGGTGTATTACTTGAACGAGTAAAGAGATTTGCCGTAACGAGATTGAACTAGGTATTGATACCGACGATCAATCTCGCAAGTAAACATACCGATGACAAAGGGAACAACGATGTCGTTATGCGGTTTGACCGATAAAGATCTTCGAGAATATGTAGGAACCAATATGGGCATCCAGGTTCCGCTTATTGGTTATTTACCGATAATGGTTCTAGGTCATGTCTACATAGTTCTCGAACCCGTAGGGTCCGTGACGCTTAACGCTAATGGCGATGCTTTATTATGAGTTTACAAGTTTTGATGTACCAAGATTGTTAGGAGTCCTGATGTGATCACGACATGACGAGGAGTCTCAAATGGTCGAGACGTAAATATTGATATATTGGAAGCCTATATTTGATATCGGAATGATTCCGGTGAAATCGGATTTTACTTAACATCGGGGTTACCGAACCTCCCGGGATGTTGGGCCTTAGTGGGCCATGAGGGAGAAGAGGAGGGCCGGCCAGGGCAGGCCGCCATGCCCCTCCCCCCTAGTCCGAATAGGACAGGAGAGGGGGCGCGCTCTTCCTTTTTCCCTCCCCCCTTCCTTCTCAAACAAGGCAAGAGGGGGAGTCCTACTCCAGACTCCTCCAGCGCACCCTATGAGGGCCGGTCGCACTCCCCCTCCTCCTTTATATACGGGGCAGGGGGGCACCCCATAACACACAAGTTGATCTACGGATCGCCTTAGCTGCAGCGCTGTGCCCCTCCACCATATTCCACTTCGGTCATATCGTCATGAGCTTAGGCGGCCCTCGCTACCGGTGGAGCATCATCATCGCCACCACGCCGTCGTGGTCGACGGAACTCATCCCCGACGCTTGCCGGATCGGAGCCCGGGATCGCCATCGAGCTGAACGTGTGCTGAACTCGGAGGTGCCGTGACGCTCGGTACTTGGATCGGTCGGATCGTGAAGACGACGACCACATCAACCGCGTTGTCATAACGCTCCGCTTACGGCCCACGAGGGTACGTGGACAAATACTTCCCTCTCGCTATGCCATCACCATGATCTTGCGCGTGCGAGGGAAATTTTTGAAATTACTACATTCCCCAACAAAGGGTATCAGAGCCTGGTTTTATGCGCTGATGTCATGTGCACGAGTAGAACACAAGTGAGTTGTGGGCGATATAAGTCGATCGCTTACCAGCATGTCATACTTTGGTTCAGCGGTATTGTGAGATGAAGCGCCCGGACCGACATTACGCCAGACGCTTACGCGAGACTGGTTTCACCGCTTCGAGCACTCGCTGCTTAAAGGTGACCGCGCGGTGTCTGTCTCTCTCACTTTAGTTGAACTGAGTGGCTACGCCTCGTCCTTGCGAAGGTTAAAACAGCACCAACTTGACAAACTATCGCTGTGGTTTTGATGCGAGGTAAGAACGGTTCTTGCTCAGCCCGTAGCAGCCACGTAAAACTTGCAACAACAAAGTAGAGGACGCCTAACTTGTTTTTGCAGGCATGTTGTGATGTGATATGGTCAAGACGTGATGCTATATTTTATTGTATGAGATGATCATGTTTTGTAACCGAAGTTATCGGCAACTAGCAGAGCCATATGGTTGTCGCTTATTGTATGAAATGCAAACGCCATGTAATTGTTTTACTTTATCACTAAGCGTAGCGATAGTCGAGAAGCAATAGTTGGCTAGACAACAACGATGCTACGATGGAGATCAAGGTGTCGCTACCGGTGACGATGGTGATCACGACGTTGCTTCGGAGATGGAGATCACAAGCACAAGATGATGATGGCCATATCATATCACTTATATTGATTGCATGTGATGTTTATCCTTTATGCATCTTATCTTGCTTTGATTGACGGTAGCATTTTAAGATGATCTCTCACTAAAATTATCAAGACGTGTTCTCCCGAGTATGCACTGCTGCAAAGTTCGTCGTGCCTGCACACCACGTGATGATCGGTGTGATAAGCTCTACGTCCATCTACAACGGGTGCAAGCCAGTTTTGCACACGCAGAATACTCAGTTAAACTTGACGAGCCTAGCATATGCGATATCGCCGAACACGGAGACCGAAAGGTCGAAAGCGTGAATCATATAGTAGATATGATCAACATAGTGATGTTCACCATTGAAAACTACTCCATCTCACGTGATGATCGGTTATGGTTTAGTTGATTTGGATCACGGATCACTTAGATGACTAGAGAGATGTCTGCCTAAGTGGGAGTTCTTAAGTAATATGATTAATTGAACTTAAATTTATCATGAACTTAGTACCGATAGTGTTTTGCTTGTCTATGTTTATCTGAGATAGATGTTTGTAACATCCCAAATTTCTTATTTGGAATGTTTTACAATATTAGCTAAGCATCTATGCATATTGTTTGAAATTTGAGTGGCATTTGAAGTTTCGTAAGATTTTGAGTTGTTGGAATTTGAATTTGAATTTGGCAATTGAGATTTATTTCAAATCAATGCCCCATAAATACTTGAGAAAAGTATGTGAGGAGTAAACATGACACTCCAAATATGTCGATGAAAACCCTGCCAAAAGTTTGAATTCAAATTTGATTTTATTTGGAATTTTAGAAAATGATTTTTATAAAGTTTGAGTTTTGCCTCGAAAATGTTCAAATTATAGGAATATTCCCCATCATTTTGATATATATATGTCCTATATAAAATATTTATATTTAATATATTTTCTCTCTCTCAAAATTCAAAAAGAAACCTCAGCGCCAGCCAGCTAATCGCCCAGCCAGCGCTGAGGCGACCAAGAGGCTTAGGCGCAGCCCACTGGCCCAAATACTGAGCCGCCCACCAAGCCGACCGACCGAGCCAGACCGAACCACTGCTCGGCTCCTGACCTCCTCTCTCTCTCTCTCTCTCTCTCTCTCTCTCTCTCTCTCACCGACACCTGCCCCACCTCTGCCTTCCTCCTCCCAAAGACACGCCAACCGCTGGCCACGAATCCCGAGATTCCGGATCGCCTCCCGATCCTCCCCGATCGCCTCGCCCAAGTCGGCACTTCTATAAATACCCCGCCGACCCTTCCCCACTTTTCCTCCTCGCCTGACCCTCTCCTCGCTGTAATCCTCGCGACACCCGAGCCGCCACCATTGCGACCGCCTGCCATCCTCGACCACCTCGAGCTCGCCTGAGTCCACCCCGAGCTCCCTTGTTCACCAAGACTCACGGAGGCCTCCGCCGCCGCCTGCACCACCGTGAGCCAGCCAGACCGCCGATGCCCGAGCCAGCCGCCGATGCCGCCATCGGTAAGTCGCCGAGATCACCCCCACCGCTAGATCTAGATCGAGGGTCTAGATTAGATCCCCAAGCGGTAGGTTTTAATTTAAATAAACCGTTTTAGTTCTGGCTTATTCCGGTTTTATTAGGTTTAGTTTAGACCGCCGATCGGGTTATTGTCTCGTTAAACCGCTGTATGATTTTAGTTATATTACGCTCGAAGCGCTAGATAGGCCCATTAGCGCCAGCTTTTCTTTTTAGTTAATTTTTCGTTTCTGCTTTTAACAGAATAGTTTCAGTTTTGTAAAATCCATATCTTTTAATCTACTTAATATTTTTAATTGATTCTTTTCTTGTTGGTTTGCAAATTTTTTGTAGTTTCTGTAGAAAATATGTTTAGTCATGTTTAAATTATTTAAAATTGCTTTATTTTAGTTTTAGACAGATTAGTAATTCTGCTATAAAATGAGTTAGATTATTTTATTTTAGTGATTCTTTTGTCACTACTTTATTTTGACCTTGCCTAACCGTAGGAATTTATTTGGGCATTTTATATATAATAAAAAATAGTTTAATCAAAATCATGTAGTTCTTATTTATTTAACTAGCTACTGTTTTCCTATTGTTTTATTTAGCAAATAATTTTATTTTTCCTATGTGATAGTTTATTTTAGGTTAGTTTCTGTAACTTTAGAACATGGACTTTTATTTGCAATAAATAAAACTTTTATTTTATTTTTTCTTCCTAGGATTGTTTTAGGCATAATAGGAGTTCTATAATAGATTTTAATGTGATTCTTTTTGCTCCTAGTTGCATTATGTTTTCCTTCTCGTTAGGTAGCATAAACCCATGCTTAAGTTCTGTTAAGAAAAATTTGGTTGTGTAAAACTATTTCTTATTTGTTGTTTGCTATGGTGAAAACATTGATTTGGATTTTTCGAGTTTTCTTTTGGGTTTTGGTTCAATTGTTTTGTGTGTTATGATAGTATGATGTTATGTTATGACCATATGTTTGTATGCTTATATGATTGTTGTTTGCCTCGGTAGAATTTCCGGAGTGCGCTTGCTACCACGAGTCCCTAGCTTTCAAGATCGCCGCAAAGGCAAGTCATTGATCATATTTTTCCTTTATTATACCTATGATTTTATTGCATTAGAATTATACCTCCCCACCATGCATGCAGTAGGTGAATTTGAAGTTATGTTCTTGAGTAGTATCATGAGGTAGGATGAACCCAATTCCCTTGTTACCATTGCCTCGGACGAAGTAGTTTATTTTGCTATGCTCAGAGACGGGTTGGTTGAGTGAATCATAAGGAGATGTGAGAGTCAAGATGATGACAACCCCATGACTTCAAGCTCAAGATGGACTTCAAAATTCACTACTGGGTGGAGGACGGTTGACGGGCACCCGGAGAACCCAAAGGGTTGGCCGGATGCATGGAGAAGCGCCATGACATCTTCATGGAAAGCTTCACCCAGCCACGAAGAGACGGATGTATACCCCATTGACCGGAAGCTTACTGCAGCCGCAAGCCATTATGGGCTCGCTTGGTCAACCCTAGTTGTGACTCGCCGGACGGTGCTACGAGATGTAGAAGAACGGTAGGATTGATGGGTACCGCAAAGGCCAGAGGAACTTCTTCTGAAGACCCTGTTGCTCGTCTCTGCCTTCAAACACCATGAAGTGCTAAGACTTAAAGGAGGGAACGAATCTTATGGGTAAAGTGCGCAAACCTCTCGCAGAGTGAAGATCTAATCGGTTAGCCGTGTCCCTGTTACGACAATTTGAGCCTCGAACTTGGAGTATTTCGGATATCTCAACACCAAACTTAATAAATTAATTGAGGAGGTTATTATTTAATAATTGGGAATGAGACATTGGTTGGTGGAACCATCTCAATAACTACCAACAATTTTGTAGTAATTGCAAACAAGTCCTTATTGTAGGAAAAACTGCTTTTCAGAAAACAAAGAAACTTAGAGCCCCACACCAAAATTGCATATAGTGTTAGTAATTTTATTATTGTTCTCTTCATGACTTGCCGCATATTCAAAATGCTGACCTACACGGCTGCAACGCCTTATGTTGCAGAGGAGTATTCCGATCAGAGTGAGGCTACGATCCACGCTATGCATTGCCCTATGGAGTCGGATGGACTCGCTTATTCTTCACGCTCCGCAACTTTATTTAGTTTATTTCTCATGAGTTACCTTCGCCAATTTATTCTATTGTAATAAAGACTCGATATGAGAATCGATAATAAATTCAGGTGTGATTGAACTTTGATTATTTCATCAATGTACTGTGTGCCAAAGATGATCTTGGGATGGTACAGCTACACGTAGACTTGACCGATTTTGGGTCGGGTCGCTATAGAGATGGTATCGAGCACACGCGACCGTGAGGACGAACCCCTAGGATCGGAAAGCCATAGGAAGAGACTATTTATTTTATGTCCTTATCATTCCGTAATTCTCCCTGCTCATTTCTCGACTTCTCCGATTTTCAACATTCTAGATGGTCACGAAGTTCACCCCAGCTTGCTACCGGAGTTTTGCCACCAGATGAGACGATGCCTTCGCAAGAAGCTGGTCCAGATCGTGAAGAAGTGAAGATTGCTCCCTCAATCACCGAAGCCTACCAATGCACTTCCGACGGATACCCGCCACAGGATTGAGGTGCACATTCTAGGAGGACCTTCGGAGGACATTCAGAGCCCATTGACTTTGAGTTTACCGATTTCAATTGGATCCTCTAAGATACATGGCGATTTATCATGCACTTGGACATCTCAGGAAGAGTACAGGCCGAGCTCGACCCATCGATCTCGCCATGATTTCTCGCAGAGCTAGGAATGGAGATATCATCCGCATCAGAGGACGACTCCATTCTCTCATATGTCCAAGACTTGGAGTGTTCCTCGTGAAACGGGAGATCCGCATCGCCAGAACTCAAGGTACACAGAGGCTGTTGTTCCGTGAACTCGAACTCGAGGAGAAAGCACACGCAGATTTCCTTGACCATGAAGAAGAAATCACGGATTTTATGGAGAGAGTCGAAAGTCAAGATGGATGTTGCCGATTAGAGGAGAAGATGGACTTGGGAGAAGACCTTTTCCGAGTGGAGATGACGGACCCTCGTGAGCAATGACCAGGATTATGAAGGGAGCTCCACCAAGAAAGCCGCAAGAGGAGGCGCCAGATCGAGGACGCCACACCGGAGGACGCCGCACTGAGGACGCAAGGATAATTGATGAAGACATTTAGTCGACCGCCATGTTATTTTATTTTTCCGTCGATCGCTAGGCCTATTTCGATTAGTCGTGAAAATTGTAATCCGAGATTGAACCATGTTTGAGTGGATTGAATAAATGATTGTGTGATTATGATTGTGCATTCATATGGGTAGTGATATTTTCTCATTAGACCCTTGTTCTATTCTAATTTTCTCATCCAATCCAAAACACCAGATGCCTCCGAGACGTGACCCCGTCTCAACTTTCCGCCAGAGCTCACCCAACTGATCCAAAGCAGCGTAATGCCCTCATGCGATGCTCATCCGTAACCGTAACAACAACAACAACAACAATCCACCGCCACCACCCCTCGCTGACAACTTGACCCGCTTCCTAAGGCTGAATCCGCCGTTGTTCTCTAGCATCACCGAGCCGATTGTGGCCGGCGATTGGCTCCGCAAGGTCGGAAGGGAATTAGCCACCGCTGGATGCACAGATGCAGAGAAGGTGCGCTTGCCGACATCAGCTTGATGGACCTGCAGCCTCTTGTTGGGAGAACTACACCGCCACTTATCCCATCGCCACCATCACGGGATCAGTTCCAAAGAAGCTTTCCGCACCGCCATGTATCACCGGAGCCATGAGTCCAAGAAGCGTGAGTTCCGCAACTTACGCCATGGGAGCCGCATCAGGGGCAAGACGTGGATGAGTTCAGCAAGTTAGCTCGCTATGCCCCGATGATGTGGCCACGATGCCGCAGCAGGAAAAGTTTCGAGGACTCAATGACGAGCTGGTATGCAGCTTATGGTGGCTACTTCAACAACTACCGAGCTGGTAGGGAAGGCCACCATACTCAAGGAAGCAGCAGCAGATTGATAGTCGCAAGCGGAAGTATGGCCAGGGAAAGTACAACTCTGGAGCTCAGCAGAAGCCCCATTATGCCCCATACTCGGGAGGGCATACCCATCATAACCATGGAGGACATAACCATGGAGGAAATGGGAACAACCGCAACCCCGACAACAAGTCGTGCAATGGAAACGCAATGGCAACCAGCATCGCCCTGCCCTGCCGTATGATCTGAGTCACATCACCGCTTCAAGTGCCGTAAAACAGGCACTATGCCACCGACCGCCCGGAGGCCAAGCAGAGGAATGGAAACGACAATGGAAGCTCAAAGAAAGAAGCCCAACCCTTTTCCTCGTGTCAGTGAACCACATTGACGGGAGGACGCCTATGATCAACCGCATAATCGTGGTTGGTAAGTTTTATTAAATTCACATCCAAGATTGGTACTTTTGATTCTCGTGCAACGATTCATTCATATCAAGGGTAGTTGTGGAAAAGTACGGGTTGCCCACTAGAACCCTTAGAAGCCCTCTTCACGCCGGGCCCACGGAGGAGAAATGATGGCGTGCTTAGGCTGTCATCCAACCTCAACATCGGAAACCATAAATTTCCCGCAGACCTCATAGTATTGGAAACCTGCACTTGGATGTAATCCTAGGCATGGATTGGTTGACGGTTTGAAGGAAACATAGATCGTGCTCAAGAAGTCGATTCTGCTCACCACCCCGGAGCGTAAGAGGATCAAGTATGTATCCAGATGTATCCCGATGAAGAATCAGTATTTCTCACGGAGTTGTTCAGAGGAAGTGCCAGAGTGCAAGATTTTCCCGATGTGTTTCCTGAGGAATTACCAGAATGCCACCGACGAGACATTGAATTTCTGATTGAGTTATTGCCCGCACAGCCCCAATATGCAAGAGACCCTATCGGATGCCCCCGAACGATTTGAAAGAGATCAAGAATCAAATTAATGAGCTATTGGAGAAAGGATATATTCGCCAAGCTCATCACCTTGGGGAGCCCCATTTTTGGTAGAGAAGAAGGATGGAACCCGAGAATGGTTAGGATTATCGCTCGCTGAACGACGTGACCATCAAGAACAAGTACCCCTACCGATGATTAATGATCTATTTGATCAGCTAGTTGGAGCCAAGGTATTCTCCAAGATCGATCTTCATCGTGGTATCATCGCTGAAGATCCGTGAAAAGGATATACCCAAAATAGCATTCACCACTGTGTATGGTTTATATGAGTATACCGTCATGTCATTCGGATTGACTAATGCCCCGCGCATACTTCATGCATTTGATGAACAAGGTATTTATGGAATATCTGGACAAGTTTGTCGTGGTGTTCATCGATGATATACCGATTTTCTCCAAGAGCGAGGAAGAGCATAAGGAACATTTGCGCCTAGTTCGAGAAACTCCGAGAACATCAGTTGTATGCCAAGTTCAGCAAATGTGAAGGAAGTCGGATTCCTGACATGTTATTTCAGGAGAAGGAATAGCAGCTTGACCCCGCCAAGGTTGAATCACCACCGACAAGGCCGCCCACCTCACCAAGGAGATCCGCAGCTTTCTGACCGCAGGATATTATCTGAGGTTTATTGAGAACTTCGAAGATTGCCAAGCCCATGACCGAGCTGTTGAAGAAGGACGCCAAGTACATTTGGACCGAGGATTGTGAAGCCGCCTGTGAATTGAAGAAACGCTTGGTTACAGCCCCAAAGATTGATTTTGCCGGACATACACAAGGATTACCAGTATATTAGACGCTTCGCCGTGGACTCTGAGGAGTACTCATGCAGAAGGAAAAGTTGTAGCTTATACCTCCGCATAGCCACGACCACACGAGATGAATTATGCCACACATGATTTGGAGTTAGCAGCAGAGTGCATGCACTCAAGACTGGAGACATTTCTCATCTAAACTCACAGATGTTTACACAGATCATAAGAGCTTGAAGTATATTTTCACGCAGAAAGAGTTGAACCTCGTGCAGAGGAGATGGCTAGAGTTAATCAAGGACTATGACATGAGATTGCATTACCACCCGTGAAAGGCTAATGTTGTAGCAGATGCCTTGAGCCGTAAGAGTTATGTGAATACTCTTATAGCGGAGGATTACCCCAGTGAGTTAGTCGATGACTCGTGGATCTCCGATCGAGATAGTTCCGAGAGGATATGTTGCAACTCGAAGTTCAGTCCACTTTGGCCGAAAAGAATTCATGAAGCCCGTAAGTCGGACAAGGAAATTGAGGAGATAAAGAAAAGGATGAATGAAGGAAAAGCTAAAGGGTTTCGTAAGGATGAATACGGAGCTATATGGTTCGAGGATCGATTTATGTACCCAATGATCCTGAACTCAGAAGCTAATTCTTCAGAGGCTCATGATTCACCGTATCGATTCACCCCAGAACACCAAGATGTATCCGATTTGAAGGAAAGTTTCGTGGATGTGTATGAAGAAGGATATTGCCGAGCACGTAGTAAAGATGCGGCGTTTGCCAACGAGTAAAGGCGTAACATCGGTTGCCGCAGGGTTACTTCAACCTTGCCAATTCCCGAGTGGAAATGGGAAAACTTGGAATGGATTTTATCACAGACTACCCAGACCCGCTCAGGTTATGATTCCATCCGGTAGTAGTTGATCGATTGACCAAGGTAGCTCACTTCATTCCCGTGAAGACTACCAATACCAAAGCTAAGTTAGCCAAGATATACATGACCAGGATCGATGTCCGCATGGAGTTCCGAGGAGTATCGTGTCGATACAGGAACACAATTTACCTCAAAGTTTTGGAATCGCTTGCATGAAACTTTGGGTATGAGGCTGGAGTTCAAGACAACTTTTCATCCACGCATGTATGGATGACGAGAGAGTCAACCAGATCCCGGAGGACATGTTGAGAGCTTGTGCGCTAGACTATGGGTCTAGCTGGGATAATAATTTACCATACGCGAGTTCTCATACAATAACAGCTTATCGCACCACTCAAGATGGCCCCTTTCAAGCTCTATACGGAAGAAGGTGCAAAACACCATTGTTGTGGATGGTGTTGAGATCAAAACTTTTCGTCCCGATCTTATCGAGATTCAAGAGAAAGTCAAGCTGATTCGAGATAGACTCAAGGTAGCTCACCAAGGCGTAAGAGTTATGCCGACAAGAACGCAAGGAGGTAACTTACGGCGGAGACCGCATATCTTCGTGTGTCCCCACTTCATGGAATCAAGAGGTTCGTGTTAAAGGAAAGTTAGCACCCGATTCATTGGCCCCTACAAAATCCTCGAACGTCAGGAGAAGTTGCTTACAAGTTGGAATTGCCGGAAGGATTGTCCGAGTTCATGATGTCTTCCATGTTTCTCACCAAGAAATGCCATGCCGACATGGCCGATATTCCGCTGAGAGACACAAAGGCCCCTAGAGGCCATACAGCTCGACAAAGGATCTGACTTATGAGGAGAAACCCGTCCATTCTCGAGATCATGAATGAGTCACCCGCAAGAAGATCATCAAGTTTTGCAAGGTGTCAGGAGTCATCACTCCGAGGAGAAAGCCACCGGGAGCGAGAAGAAGACCTTCGCCGAGACCACCCGCACCTATTTGTTAGTTAACCCAATCTCGAGGGCTAGATTCATCTTAAGGTGGTAGATTTGTAACATCCCAAATTTCTTATTTGGAATGTTTTACAATATTAGCTAAGCATCTATGCATATTGTTTGAAATTTGAGTGGCATTTGAAGTTTCGTAAGATTTTGAGTTGTTGAATTTGAATTTGAATTTGGCAGCTTGAGATTTATTTCAAATCAATGCCCGATAAATACTTGAGAAAAGTATGTGAGGAGTAAACATGACACTCCAAATATGTCGATGAAAACCCTGCCAAAAGTTTGAATTCAAATTTGATTTTATTTGGAATTTTAGAAAATGATTTTTATAAAGTTTGAGTTTTGCCTCGAAAATGTTCAAATTATAGGAATATTCCCTGATCATTTTGATATATATATGTCCTATATAAAATATTTATATTTAATATATTTCTCTCTCTCTCAAAATTCAAAAAAAAGAAACTCAGCGCCACCAGCTAACTGCCCACCAATGCCGAGGCGACCAAGAACGCTAGGCGCAGCCCACCAAGGAGGCGGCCTAGCCGGCCCAACAAGGCCGAGCCGCCCACCAGCCACCGACCGACCGAGCCAAGACCAAACCTCTACTGCTCGGTCGCCTGACCCGACTTCTCTCTCTCTCTCTCCCGACACCTGCCCCACCTCCTGCCTTCCTCCTCCCGAAGACACGCCAACCGCCACGGAATCCCGGGATTCCGGATCGCCCCGATCCTCCCCGATCGCCTCGCCCAAGCCAGTACTTCTATAAATACCCCCGCCTCGACCCTTCCCCACTTTTCCTCGCAGAATCCTCGCGGACACCCGAGCCCGGCCATTGCGACCGCCTGCCATCCTCGACCACCTCGAGCTCGCCCACCCACCTCGAGCTCCCTTGTTCACCAAGACTCCGCCAGAGGCCTCCGCTTGCCGCCTCACCACCGAGCCAGCCAGACTGCCGACGCCTCGAGCATTGCCGACTGTCAGCTGCGGTAAGTCGCGGAGATCACCCCCACCGTTAGATCTAGATCGAGGGTCTAGATTAGATCCTCGGGCGTAGGTTTTAATTTAAATAAACCGTTTTAGTTCCGTTTATTCCGGTTTTATTAGGGTTTAGTTTAGACCGCCGATCGGGTTATTGTTCTGTTAAACCAAGGCGATTTTAGTTATATTACGCTCGAAGCGCTAGATAGGCCCATTAAGCGCCAGTTTTTCTTTTTAGTTAATTTTCGTTTCTGTATTTAACAGAATAGTTTCAGTTTTGTAAAATCCATATCTTTTAATCTACTTAATATTTTTAATTGATTCTTTTTTGTTGGTTTGCAAATTTCTTGTAGTTTCTGTAGAAAATATGTTTAGTCATGTTTAAATTATTTAAAATTGCTTTATTTTAGTTTTAGACAGATTAGTAATTCTGCTATAAAATGAGTTAGGATTATTTTATTTTAGTGATTCTTTTGTCACTACTTTATTTTGACCTTGCCTAACCGTAGGAATTTATTTGGGCATTTTATATTTAATAAAAAATAGTTTAATCAAAATCATGTAGTTCTTATTTATTTAACTAGCTACTGTTTTCCTATTGTTTTATTTAGCAAATAATTTTATTTTTCCTATGTGATAGTTTATTTTAGGTTAGTTTCTATAACTTTAGAACATGGAATTTTATTTGCAATAAATAAAACTTTTATTTTATTTTTTCTTGCTAGGATTGTTTTAGGCATAATAGGAGTTCTATAATAGATTTTAATGTGATTCTTTTTGCTCCTAGTTGCATTATGTTTTCCTTTCTCGTCGTGTAGCATAAACCCATGCTTAAGTTCTGTTAAGAAAAATTTGGTTGTGTAAAACTATTTCTTATTTGTTGTTTGCTATGGTGAAAACATTGATTTGGATTTTTTCGAGTTTTTCTTTGGGTTTTGGTTCAATTGTTTTGTGTGTTATGATAGTATGCTGTTATGTTAAGTGACCATATGTTTGTATGCTTATATGATTGTTGTTTGCCTCGGTAGAATTTCCGGAGTGCGAAGCTTGCTACCACGAGTCCCTAGCTTTCGAACATCGTCAGCAAGGCAAGTCATTGATCATATTTTTCCTTTATTATACCTATGATTTTATTGCATTAGAATTATACCTCCCCCACCATGCATGCAGCAGATGAATTTGAAGTTATGTTCTTGAGTAGTATCATGAGGTAGGATGAACCCAATTCCCCTTGTTACCATTGCCCGGGATGAAGTAGTTTATTTTGCTATGCTCAGAGACGGGTTGGTTGAGTGAATCATAAGGGAGATGTGAGAGTCAAGATGATGACAACCCCATGACTTCAAGCTCAAGATGGACTTCAAAATTCACTACTGGGTGGAGGACGGTTGACGGCACCCCGAGAACCTGGTTGACGGATGCATGGAGAAGCGCCATGACATCTTATGGAAAGCTTCACCCAGCCACGAAGAGACGGATGTATACCCCATTGACCGAAGCTTACCTATGCAGCCGCAAGCCATTATGGGCTCGCTTGGTCAACCCTAGTTGTGACTCGGCCGGACGGTGCTACGAGATGTAGAAGAACGGTAGGATTGGATGGGTACCGCAAAGGGCCGAGGAACTCTTCTGAAGACCCTGTTTGCTCATTCCGCCTTCAAACACCATGAAGTGCTAAGACTTAAAGGAGGGAACGAATCTTATGGGTAAAGTGCAAACCTCCGCAGAGTGAAGATCTAATCGTTAGCCGTGTCCCCGGTTACGGACAATTTGAGCCTCTGGAACTTGGAGTATTTCGGATATCTCAACACCAAACTTAATAAATTAATTGAGGAGGTTATTATTTAATAATTGGGAATGAGACATTGGTTGGTGGAACCATCTCAATAACTACCAACAATTTTGTAGTAATTGCAAACAAGTCCTTATTGTAGGGAAAAACTGGCTTTTTCGCAAAACAAAGAAACTTAGAGCCCCACAGCCAAAATTGCATATAGTGTTAGTAATTTTATTATTGTTCTCTTCATGACTTGCCGCATATTCAAAATGCTGACTCTACACGGCTGCAACGCCTTATGTTGCAGAGGAGTATTCGATCAGGAGTGAGGCTACGATCCACGCTACGATTGCCCTATGGAGTCGGATGGACTCGCTATTCTTCTACGCCCGCAGCTTTATTTAGTTTATTTCATGAGTTGGCCTTCGCCAATTTATTCTATTGTAATAAAGACTCGATATGAGAATCGTAATAAATTCAGGTGTGATTGAACTTTGATTATTTCATCAATGTACCGTGTGTGCCAAAGATGATCTTGGGATGGCATAGCCATACGAGACTTGACCGATTTTGGGTCGGGTCGCTACAATGGCTCGTGGCTGTTGTTCCGTTGAATTTTAATGCGCCTTGAGAAAGCAAAGTTGAAAGATGATGGTAGCAATTACACGGATCGGGTCCGTGAATTTGAGGATTATCCTCATTGCTGCACGGAAGAATTACGCCCCGAAGCACCGCTGGGTGCCGTGCCCGCCGCAGAGCGACGCCGGTTGTGAACGTGTGGCGAGCAAAGCTGATGACTACTCTATAGTTCAAGTGCCATGCTTTACGGTTTAGAACTGGTCTTCAATGACGCTTTTGAACGCCATGGAGCATATAAGATGTTCCAAGAGTTGAAGTTAATATTTCAAGCAAATGCCCGGATTGAGAGATATGAAGTTCCAATAAGTTCTATAGCTGCAAGATGGAGGCGAATAGTTCGCAAGGAACATATACTCAAAATGTCCGGGTATAATAATCACTTGATTCAACTGGAGTAAATCTTCCGGATGATAGTGTCATTGATGTAATTCTCCAATCATCGCCACCAAGCTACAAGAGCTTCGTGATGAACTATAATATGCAAGGGATGACCAAGATAATTCCCGAGCTCTTCGCAATGCTAAAAGCTGCGGAGGTAGAAATCAAGAAAGTGCATCAAGTGTTGATGGTCAACAAGACCACTAGTTTCAAGAAAAAGGGCAAAGGGAAGAAGAAGAAGGGCAAAGTGTTGATGGTCAGCATAGCCAAGGATTCTTTAAGACGTCTCGCGACCACTGTAAATCGACCGTGAATGGGCGGACCACTAGACGTTGAACCCCAATCTCAAATCATACATCCGCTGGAAAGATATCCCGTAAGCTACTAGAATTCCCACCTATAAACTCCCAAACTTTCTGGTTATGCAATCTGGTGTTGGGGATACAGGGACACAAAATATATCACCCAAACTAACAATACCTAGATCCAAATTGTATCCATCCGTCAACACATAACCAAGAAATCCTCGAAATCGTGGTACCGACCTTCAAAAACATCCGTTATACAAGTCATGGCAATATTCCGCACTCGCCACAAGATCGGGCTATCGTGGTTATCTCACCAACAACTGCACAAAAGAGATTTCGATGTCGGTAAAACTCAGTATTCCAGAATCTGCAACGATAAAATTGTGACGACAACACCCTGAGCTCAACTCCCCGGACACCGCCACAACCCCTAAATGTCGAGGCACCAAGAACAATGTTCTCATCACAAAACCATCGGAACGATTCCAAGATACCCACGTGATCCTAAAAAAAATTTAGTGAAATTTGAGGAGAGAAGAGTCAAAACTCACGCCGATACCTCACCAGAGCGACGTAAGGGACCGAGGAGTAAAAAGAATCCTACTCCGATATATATAATCCTAAGACTCAAAACATTTTCCGCTCTAGACTCAACAACGCCAAAGAAACAATCAAGTAGGGGCTCTTAAGTCGGGAAGGCTCGATTACTAACTTGAACGCCTCGATGCGGCTATATCTCCCACGTGTCGGGCACGACTTAGAGGCATAACCGCATTGAAAGCAATGTCGCAAGTGAGGTAATCTTCACACAACCCATGTAATACATAAGGAAAAGAGATACATAGTTGGCTTACAATCGCCACTTCACACAATACATGAGTAAAACATTACATCATACAGATACAATCAAGGTCCGACTACGGAACCAAAATAAAAGAAGACTACCCCAAATGCTACACAGATCCCCGATCGTCCCAACTGGCCCCACTATCGATCAACTCAAACGAAACAACACAAAGAACAAGATCTTCATCGAGCTCCTCCTTGAGCTCGGGTCCATCACCGCACGGTTTCATCGGCACCGCAAACTGGTTTTGAAGTAATCGTGAGTCACGGGACTCAGCAATCTCACACCCGCGAGATCAAGACTATTTAAGCTTAAAGGTAGGACAGGTAGTGAGGTGGAGCTGCAGCAAGCTTACTCAGCATATATGGTGGCTAACATACGCAAAAGAGAGCGAGAAGAGGAGGCAAAGCACGATCGAACAACTATGATCAAGAAGTGATCCTGAAACTACTTACGCCAAGCATAACTCCAACATCAGTTCACTTCCCGGACCACGAGAAGAGACCATCACGGTTACACACGCGTTGGTGTATTTTAATTAAGATCAACTTCGGTTTTCTACAACCGACATTAACAAATTCCCATCTGCCACATAACCGCTGGCACGGCCGAAAGTTCAAACCCCGCAGGGTGTCCCAACTTAGCCCATGATAAGCTCTCGATCAACGGCGAATAGACCTTCTCCCGGAAGCCCGATCAGTCTCGAATCCTGCCACAAGACATTTCACAGCAATAAAACAAGACCAAGAAGACCTCCCGCGTGCTAACACCCCGATAGTAGCCACAGATCTCGCCTCAGCCACGACCGGATGAGCAGACGACGGCAACCGACGATACCCTAAGTTGCCTCGGGCGGCACCGCAGTGGTTTAGTTTGACCAACACTTAGACAAGCATTGGCCCGGGGTAATAAAGATGACCTCAGATGCGCGACTCCCAAGGGAAAAAGGCTAGGTGAGGCAAATGTAAAACCAATGTTGGGCCTTGCCGAAAAGTCTTATTCAAAGCGAACTGTCAAGGGGTCCTATAAATCACCCGACCGCTTAGGGACGCAAAATCCGGGAACATAATACCGATATGACGGAAACTAGGGCGGCAAGAGGAACAAAACACTGCATAAGGCCGAGCCTTCCACCCTTTACCAAGTATATAGATGCATTAATTAAATAAGATATATTGTGATATCCCAACAAGTAAACATGTTCCAACAAGGAACAACATCTCCATGTTCCAACAAGGAACAAACTTCATCTTCACCGCAACTAACAACGCTATAAGAGGGCTGAGCAAAGCGGTAACATAGCCAAACAACGGTTTGCTAGGAAATGATGGTTAGAGGTTTGACATGGCAATGTGGGTGGCATGATATAGCAAGTGGTAGGCATCGAGCATAGGCATAGCAAAAGAGCGAGCATCTAGCAAGCAAAGATAGAAGTGATTTCGAGGGTATGGTCATCTTGCCTGAAATCCCGCAAGGAAGAAGATCAAGTCCATGAAGAGGACAACGGGCGTAGTCGAACGAATCCTCACAACTCCGAACGAACCCAAGCTAACGAGAGAAGCAAACCGAAAGAAACAAACAACATAGTAAACACACAATCATAAACATGGCATGATGCACAAACAAATATGATGCATGTCCGGTTTAATGAGGCATGGCATGGCAATATGCACAAACAACACTACAAGTTAGTGGAGCTCAATATGCAACGAGTTGCATATTGACGAACACCACAACACTTATTTAGTTCTCTCTCGTTAGGTACTCAACAATATTAAATGTTATTAAACATGGCAAGAGGTGGAGCATAATTAAACTAACTATTTAGGCAAGTTTAAATGAGGCCGGAAATAAGAAACAACAATTCGAAAATCCCCATGAGCAATATTTTAGATTCGGTACTGTTCTGCCCTAAACACAATTTTAGAGTTGTTAAACAGCAACATAAAGTGGACCATGTTAATCTAGGCATTTTTCCACCCCATTTACATATAAAGAACATTTAATTCCGAGTTACGGTTATTTAGTTATGAATTAAATCATTTTAACATGGCATAATAGCAAATTAAAGCAAACATCAATTTAAACATTTTTAACATAGATGAAAGTGGCATATTATTACTCTACACAATATTCTGAGCATATTACATATAAAGTTTGTTTAAAACCGATGCACGGTTAATTAGTTATTACATGCATGAACTCTAGGGACTTTCTGCAAATCTGTTAAATTACTGGATAATAGAGAAAAACTCAGCGCAGGGAAAAAAAACACACGGGCCAAAACTGGCTGGGCCAACAGTGCACGGGGGCGGGGCTGCTCACCAGGCCTCATGGGCCGGTCGGTGGAGAGGCCTGGCAGGCCGGCTGGCTGGCTTGAGGGCGGTGCGGGCAGGCATGGAGCAAGCGAAGCCGGGCCTTGGCTCGGCCGGGCATCGGTTACTGGGAGGCCCACGCGACGCTGAGCAAGTGGGACGAGCAGCCTCCGCCGCTCCGCTAGGGCATGGCGGCGCGGCAGGGGTCAATGGCACGGGCGCGCGATGCAAAGGGTCGATGACGGGAGAACGAGGCCGGATCCTCCAGATCCGGGCGAGGGGACCATTCCCGATGGCGGCGGCAAAGATGCGCGACTCGGCGAGGAGCTCCAAGCGCGGGGGTTCCCGGAGAGGGAGAGAGAGGATCTGAGAGAGAGAGAAGAGGAAGGAGACGGAGAGAGAGGGAGGCGGCGACCGGGCAGGGCGGCACGGGCGCCCGGCGACGGGTCGCGGACGGCGGAAGGCGGCACTGGGAGGTTCTCGCGAGGCGGCGGGAGGCGCTGGAGCAGAGGGACGAGCGGGCGGCGGGCGCAGGGACGGGCGAAGGCGATGCTGCTGCTGCCCTCGGTGCCGCCAGATCGGGCTCGGTGGCTGCTACTGGTTCCATGGGATCAAGGGCGGCGGGAGCGGGCTGAGCGACGTGGCGCGGTCTGGGTTGGCCGCGGGCGTGTCTGGGCGGCGAGGTGGCGGCACGGGAGGAGGCCAAGTGGAGGTGGATGGCTGGCCGGGCGCGGAAACGGAGGGAGGTTGGTGGCGCGGGGCTCGAGGAGGGGGCTTGGCTGCCAAAATGGAAGGGAGGCTTCCATTTATAGGTAGGGCTAGGGTTTGAGGGGTTAGGAGGGGTTTCGGGACCCTCGGATCGCGATCGAGCGGCTCCAGACAGAGTTGAAACTAGGTGGACTGCAGTGGCTGTGACGAGAGGGTCTGGACTGAGGGGAGAGAAGAGAAAGCAGCCCGCAATCGCTTCCGAGACCGAAAACGTCTGGCGAGAATACCGCAACGATGCCGCTATAAGTTTAACGGTAGGGCTATCAAATGGACTCAATGCGATTTAAACTTGACAAAGCGCCTGTCTACACTATAATAAGACCGCATGACAAGTTGCAACCCATTCCGAGAACATTTTTATGCCACTAATAAAATAATATTTCGAGAGGCAAAGGCGCTGCAAGTGTATCCGACTCGAACGACAACGGAGAGAACCGCGAACTCGAACGGATGCAAGTTTTGAAAAACATGCGATGAAATGCAGATGATGCCATGAGATGAAATGCAAGACATGAACAAAATGCAAAACAACAGACAAAAACCCAACCACGAAGGAAATATCATATCGCATCTCCGAAAAAAAGCAAGAGTTGGAGTTACGAATATGGAAAGTTGTATCCGGTGTTACAACACTCCACCACTATTTAGAGGATCTCGCCCCAGATCTAGGATGGCACCGAGGGAAAAGGACGAGGAAGATGAGAGGTAAAACTAAGTTGCTTCTTTGACAAACGAGTGAAACCAAAGAACCTTGAGAGGTTGAACAAAATGAAAGAAAGAACACAACGAAGATGAACAAGGTTGAAAACACTCTTAGAAAAGAGGAACAAGGAACATTACGATAACTTGAAGGTTGAAAAGGCATGAATCAAGAGTTTAATGGACAAGATAGAATTCAAACCACTCCGCTTAAAACAAGATGAGAGAGGAAGAATTCAGGCAGCACCGATTGAACATGGAAGGAATATAACATGAACTTGAGAAGATGGGATGATACTTGATGAAATCAACAACATACCGCCTCCTAACTATTGAAAAAAACACAAGGGTAAGAAAGATTTCAGACAGCTCTCCAGCTTGAGGAAGCAGCAAAACTTGATAAGATGAGAGAACTCAATGAAAACATGACACCCGTTAAATGGATAAGCAAGAAAAGAACATGATCTTGACAAAAGAAAGATGATGGGTCAAGAGTGCAACATCACAATGCCTCCGAAGAAAAATTGAAGATAGGTCGTTGGAATAAAGGAATGGAGAAGAAAATGACAACTTCTGCCACAAATGAACTTGGAAAAGCACCCTTGCAAAGAAGAATTGAACGGAGTTGTTGGAAAACCAACAACGAAATGAATAAGCTTGTAGTGGGCTTATGGAAACATCTCCACGTTATGAGGTGAGCTTCTGCCACCAACGGAAACAAACGATTGGATTGATATCAACAAGGAGACGAGAAACTTGTTTCACCGAGAGGACAAATGAAGAACTTGGGTCATTAATAAGCACGATAAATAGCAACAATCCTTAGGGAAAGCTTTAGGTGAAATATAGCCCAAGATAAGTCCAATGAAGAGATTGATGGATTTAAAATACCTCATTCTTGACAACATGTGAATCATGAAACACGAACTCAAATTGTCGAGAATGATATAACACCACCTCAAATGATAAGGTAGAACGAATTGCACTTCGAAATGCAAGAAGAAGAATGCTTGAACGCCTCAAAACAAAACATGTGTTGAACACCATGCTTATTTTAGAGTATAGCTTGACGGATCTTAACTCCGCGAGAAATCTTGAAGACCAATTAATAATTAAAAGAATCCTTGACGAACCATCATGTAGAGCCTCCATGAAGAACTCCGGTAAACAAAAGGATGATAAAAGAAAGAGAAGTTGACAACACAAGGTGAAGCCTTGCAGTGATAAGATGAAGCTTTGAAATGATATAGCCGAGAAAACTTGGAACTCCGAAAGAAAAGATGAAGCATCTCGCATCAAATTGTGATATGATGAACAAACTCCGAAAGAAGAGATGAACAACTTATTAATGAGAAATTGATACCATTACTTAACTCCGAAGAATGAATCAATCACTTGGATGAAACAAGAACAAGAATTATGTTATGCGATCCTTCACCAATTTAGATTGATGACAAGCAACGGATTTGGCATACTACTTATTCCGTGAGAAAAGATTAAGATAGATATGGCGCAAACTTGGGAAGGTCTTCAACGAACCACCGTAGGATTGGAAAGAACGAATGAGTCTATATGATAACGAAGGAAGAGAACTCTTGAACAAACCACCATAATAATTGAGAATGAACGAGCAAAGGCACAATTCACGGGAAGAATTGTAAAACTAATAAAGATGCTTGACAAAATTTAGATACATTAGAACTAAGAGATCATGAACTGATTAGAGGATATTTCGACGATGCACCGTGAGATTTGGAAAACCAGAGTTGAACGCTTGAATGAATAATTCTGAGATGATGGGCTCAAGAATCAAACTGAAAAGACTCTGAAATGCTCCGGTGGGTTAAAAGAATTCTCACAATCAAAACAATTATGAGGATGGCACGGTTAGAACCATGAATCTTGAAGAGAATAGAGCAAGATTTAAGAGAAACTCTTCTTTGGTCTTCAAAATTCGAGAATGACGACGAGAACATCACCATGAATTATTGAAGCACTCGAATGAAAATTAGCAAGGTTGAACCAACAATGAAAAGAATTTGAAAGATCTTGGAGAAAACCAAGACTGATGATAATTCATTCTTACGCCAAACTTTGCAAAGAATTTAGGAATAGCTCCAGAAAATAAAAGAGTCGTAAGATCCTCGAAAAGACCTGTGGGTTAGGCCCACTCAAAAGAACCACCGCTGAACAATTGTTTGAAATAGATATTGCACCGTAGAGTTAAATGGCTTGAATGAGATAGCATCCTCAAAAGAACTTGAGTGAATTGAGAATGGAAACTAGAATCTTCCGAGATATCTTCAACACTCCTAACAATTGAATAGCGAGAAGTGGATGATTAAGAGATGCACCGACATGAGAAAGCATTTGAAATGATGAAAAGAATACGATCAACACCGAAAACTTGACTTGAGTCCGCAGGAGAAGAAAATTAGAATGGAACAATGATAAGGTTAAAGCTTCCTTAGCGCCTTCATGAGAAATCACCGGATAAAACATTAAAGGAAAAGAATGAAGAAACTTCACTCAATAAAATGGATACTTGATTAAGAAATCTGAGTCCTTGAAGAAAAAGGGTGGAGGGCGGAAATCAAAACAACTTGGGTCGGATGAAACGAACACCGCTGAGAAAAAGCTTAGAATTGATCTTGCTAATGTTGGAATGATCGGATTCACTTGAAGAGAAGCACGCCGTTGGAAAAGAATTAACATGACAAGCTCAAGATCAAGAAGGATTAGTATTCACATAGCAATATGAGAACACCAATTAGAAAAGTATGGAATCAACACTTGGCATTGAAGCAACTCAATACCACAAAACAAAACAAAACAAAGGATTGGCTTCAAGAATGAGCCGAACAAACACATGATAGAGATTTCGCCCAAAGTGTTCGTGGTGGGGCCCACACGACACGACGATAGCGGACGCCACGAATGACAAACAAGACGCCCCGAATCAGCATAGCCAAGGATTCTTTAAGACGCCTCACACCATCAGAATCGACCGTGAATGGGCGGACCACTAGACGTTGAACCCCAATCTCAAATCATACATCCGTCGGAAAGATATCCCGTAAGCTACTAGAATTCCCACCTATAAACTCCCAAACTTTCTCGTTATGCAATCTGGTGTTGGGGATACAGGGACACAAAATATATCACCCAAACTAACAATACCTAGATCCAAACAGATCCATCCGTCAACACATAACCAAGAAATCCTCGAAATCGTGGTACCTCGACCTTCAAAAACATCCGTTATACAAGTCATGGCAATATCCCCGACTCGCCACAAGATCGGGCTATCAGGGTTATCTCACCAACAACTGCACAAAAGAGATTTCGATGTCGGTAAAACTCGTATTCCAGAATCGCAACGATAAAATTGTGACGACAACACCTCGGAGCTCAACTCCCGGACACCGCCACAACCCCTAAATGTCGAGGCACCAAGAACAATGTTCTCGCCACAAAACCATCGAACGATTCCAAGATACCCACGTGATCCTAAAAAAATTTAGTGAAATTTGAGGAGAGAAGAGTCAAAACTCTACGCCAGATACCTCACCAGAGCGATTTAAGGACCGAGGAGTAAAAAGAATCCTACTCCGATATATATAATCCTAAGACTCAAAACATTTTCCATTCTAGACTCAACAACGCCAAAGAAACAATCAAGTAGGGGCTCCTAAGTCGGGAAGGCTCGATTACCAACTTGAACGCCTCGATGCGGCTATATCTCCCACGTGTCGGGCACGACTTAGAGGCATAACCGCATTGAAAGCAATGTCGCAAGTGAGGTAATCTTCACACAACCCATGTAATACATAAGGAAAAGAGATACATAGTTGGCTTACAATCGCCACTTCACACAATACATGAGTAAAACATTACATCATACAGATACAATCAAGGTCCGACTACGGAACCAAAATAAAAGAAGACTACCCCAAATGCTACACAGATCCCCGATCGTCCCAACTGGCTCCACTATCGATCAACTCAAACGAAACAACACAAAGAACAAGATCTTCATCGAGCTCCTCCTTGAGCTCGGGTCCATCACCGCACGGTTTCATCGGCACCGCAAACTGGTTTTGAAGTATCTGTGAGTCACGGGACTCAGCAATCTCACACCCGCGAGATCAAGACTATTTAAGCTTAAAGGTAGGACAGGTAGTGAGGTGGAGCTGCAGCAAGCGACTAGCATATATGGTGGCTAACATACGCAAAAGAGAGCGAGAAGAGGAGGCAAAGCACGGTCGAACAACTATGATCAAGAAGTGATCCCAAACTACTTACGCCAAGCATAACTCCAACATCAGTTCACTTCCCTGACCACGAGAAGAGACCATCACGGTTACACACGCGTTGGTGTATTTTAATTAAGATCAACTTCGGTTTTCTACAACCGACATTAACAAATTCCCATCTGCCACATAACCGCGGGCACGGCTTTCGAAAGTTCAAACCCCGCAGGGTGTCCCAACTTAGCCCATGATAAGCTCTCGCGATCAACGGCGAATAGACCTTCTCCCGGAAGCCCGATCAGTCTCGAATCCTGCCACAAGACATTTCACAGCAATAAAACAAGACCAGAAGACCTCCCGCGCGTTAACACCCCGATAGTAGCCACAGATCTCGCCTCGTGCCACGACCGGATGAGCAAGACGACGGCAACCGACGATACCCCAAGTTGCCTCGGGCGGCACCGCAAGTGGTTTAGTTTGACCAACACTTAGACAAGCATTGGCCCGGGGTAATAAAGATGACCTCAGATGCGCGACTCCCAAGGGAAAAAGGCTAGGTGAGGCAAATGTAAAACCAATGTTGGGCCTTGCTGAAAAGTCTTATTCAAAGCGAACTGTCAAGGGGGTCCCATAAATCACCCGACCGCTAGGGACGCAAAATCCGGGAACATAATACCGATATGACGGAAACTAGGGCGGCAAGAGGAACAAAACACTGTGCATAAGGCCGAGCCTTCCACCCTTTACCAAGTATATAGATGCATTAATTAAATAAGATATATTGTGATATCCCAACAAGTAAACATGTTCCAACAAGGAACAACATCTCCATGTTCCAACAAGGAACAAACTTCATCTTCACCGCAACTAACAACGCTATAAGAGGGGCTGAGCAAAGCGGTAACATAGCCAAACAACGGTTTGCTAGGAAATGATGGTTAGAGGTTTGACATGGCAATGTGGGTGGCATGATATAGCAAGTGGTAGGCATCGAGCATAGGCATAGCAAAAGAGCGAGCATCTAGCAAGCAAAGATAGAAGTGATTTCGAGGGTATGGTCATCTTGCCTGAAATCCCGCAAGGAAGAAGATCAAGTCCATGAAGAGGACAAACGGGCGTAGTCGAACTAATCCTCACAACTCCGAACTAACCCGGCTAACGAGAGAAGCAAACCGAAAGAAACAAACAACATAGTAAACACACAATCATAAACATGGCATGATGCACAAACAAATATGATGCATGTCCGTTTAATAAGGCATGGCATGGCAATATGCACAAACAACACTACAAGTTAGTGGAGCTCAATATGCAACGAAGTTGCATATTGACGAACACCACAACACTTATTTAGTTCTCTCTCGTTAGGTACTCAACAATATTAAATGTTATTAAACATGGCAAGAGGTGGAGCATAATTAAACTAACTATTTAGGCAAGTTTAAATGAGGCCGGAAATAAGAAACAACAATTCCGGAAAATCCCCATGAGCAATATTTTAGATTCGGTACTGTTCTGCCCTAAACACAATTTTAGAGTTGTTAAACAGCAACATAAAGTGGACCATGATAATCTAGGCATTTTTCCACCCCATTTACATATAAAGAACATTTAATTCCGAGTTACGGTTATTTAGTTATGAATTAAATCATTTTAACATGGCATAATAGCAAATTAAAGCAAACATCAATTTAAACATTTTTAACATAGATGAAAGTGGAATATTATTAATCTACACAATATTCTGAGCATATTACATATAAAGTTTGTTTAAACCGATGCACGGTTAATTAGTTATTACATGCATGAACTCTAGGGACTTTCTCGCAACTGTAAATTACTCGGATAATAGAGAAAACTCAGCGCAGGGAAAAAAACACACGGGCCAAAACTGGCTGGGCCAACAAAGGCACGGGCGGGGTTGCTCACCAGGCCTCATGGGCCGGTCGGTGGAGAGGTTCGGCAGGCCGGCCGGCTGGCTTGAGGGCGGTGCGGCAGCCGCGAGCAAGCGAGCTGGGCCTTGGCTCGGCTGGGCATCGGTTACCGGGAGGCCCACGCGACGCTGGAGCAAGTGGGACGAGCAGCCCTCCGCTGCTCCGCTAGGGCATGGCGGCGGCGGCAGGGGTCAATGGCACGGCGGCGCGATGCAAAGGGGTCGATGACGGGCGAACGAGTCCGGATCCTCCAGATCCGGGCGAGGGGACCATTCCCGATGGCGGCGGCAAGATGCGCGACCGCGAGGAGCTCCAAGTGCGCGGGGTTCCCGGAGAGGGAGAGAGAGGATCTGAGAGAGAGAGAAGAAGAGGAAGGAGACGGAGAGAGAGGAGGCGGCGACCGGGCAGGGCGGCACGGGCGCCCGGCGACGGGTCGCGGACGGCGAAGGCGGCACTCGGGAGGTTCTCGCGAGGCGGCGGGAGGCGCTGGAGCAGAGGGACGAGCGGGCGGCGGGCGCAGGGACGGGCGAAGCGGCGGCGCGGCGGGGCTCTCGGTGCCGCCCAGATCGGCCTGGGTGGGCTGCTACCGGGTTCCGCGGGATCGCGGCGGCGGGAGCGGGCTGAGCGACGGGCGCTGCGTCCGGGTTGGCCACGGGCGCGTCTGGGCGGCGAGGTGGCGGCGCGGGAGGAGGCCAAGTGGAGGTGGATGGCTGGCCGGGCGCGGAAACGGAGGGAGGTTGGTGGCGCGGGGCTCGAGGAGGGGGCTTGGCTGCCAAAATGGAAGGGAGGCTTCCATTTATAGGTAGGGCTAGGGTTTGAGGGGTTAGGAGGGGTTTCGGGACCCTCGGATCGCGATCGAGCGGCTCCGACAGAGGGGAAACTAGGTGGACTGCAGGTGGGCTGTGACGAGAGGGTCTGGACTGAGGGGAGAGAAGAGAAAACCAGCCCGGCAACTGTTTCCGGAGACCGAAAACGTCCGGCGAGAATACCGGCAACGATGCCGCTATAAGTTTAACGGTAGGGCTATCAAATGGACTCCGAATGCGACAAAACTTGACAGGCGCTCTGTCTACACTATAATAAGACCGCATGACAAGTTGCAACCCATTCCGAGAACATTTTTATGCCACTAATAAAATAATATTTCGAGAAAGGCACAAGGCAAGGCAAGTGTATCCGGACTCGAACGGACAACGGAGAGAACCGGCGAACTCGAACGGATGCAAGTTTTGAAAAACATGCGGATGAAATGCAGATGATGCCATGAGATGAAATGCAAGACATGAACAAAATGCAAAACAACAGACAAAAACCCAACCACGAAGGAAATATCATATCGCATCTCCGAAAAAAAAGCAAGAGTTGGAGTTACGAATATGGAAAGTTGTATCCGGGGTGTTACAAACAGATTTGTTGGAAATCATACATACAGATGTATGTGGTCCGATGAATGTTGAAGCTCGTGGCGGATATCGTTATTTTCTCACCTTCACAGATGATTTAAGCAGATATGGGTATATCTTCTTAATGAAGCATAAATCTGAAACATTTGAAAAGTTCAAAGAATTTCAGAGTGAAGTTGAAAATCATCGTAACAAGAAAATAAAATTTCTACGATCTGATCGTGGAGGAGAATATTTGAGTTACGAGTTTGGTCTACATTTGAAAAATTGCGGAATAGTTTCGCAACTAACGCCACCTGGAACACCACAGCGTAATGGTGTGTCCGAACGTCGTAATCTTACTTTACTAGACATGGTGTGATCTATGATATCTCTTACCGATTTACCGCTATCGTTTTGGGGTTATGCTTTAGAGACGGCCACATTCACGTTAAATAGGGCACCATAAAAATCCGTTAAGACAACTCCTTATGAACTATGGTTTGGCAAGAAACCGGTTGTCATTTCTGAAAGTTTGGGGCTGCGATGCTTATGTGAAAAACTTCAACCCGATAAGCTTGAACCCAAATCGAAAAATGTGTCTTCATAGGATACCCAAAGGAAACAGTTGGGTACACCTTCTATCACAGATCCAAGGCAAGACATTCGCTGTTAAGAATGGATCCTTTCGAGAAGGAGTTTCTCTCAAAGAAGTGAGGGGAGAAAAGTAGAACTTGATGAGGTAATAAAGACCAGCTCCCTTATTGGAAAATGGTTCATCACGTAAATCGGTTCCTATGACACCTACACCAATTAGTGAGGAAGTTAATGATGATCATCATGAAATTTCAGATCAAGTTTCGCTGAACTACGAGGTCAACTAGAGTAAGATCCGCACTGCAGTGGTACGGTAATCCTATTCGAAGTCACGTTATTTGACCATGGTGAACCTACAAACTATGAAGAAGCGATGGTGAGCCCAGATTCAAAAATGGTTGGAAGCCATGAAATCTGAGATGGGATCCATGTATGAGAACAAAGTATGGACTTTGGTTGACTTGCCCGATGATCGGCAAGCCATTGAAAATAAATGGATATTTAAGAAGAAGACCGACGCCGATGGTAATATAACTGTCTATAAAGCTCGACTTGTTGCAAAAGGTTTTCGACAAGTTCAAGGGGTTGACTACAATGAGACTTTCTCACCAGAGCGATGCTTAAGTCTGTCTGAATCATGTTAGCAATTGCTGCATTTTATGATTATGAAATTTGGCAAATGGATGTAAAACTGCATTCTTGAATGGATTTCTAGAAGAGGAGTTGTATATGATGCAACCAGAAGGTTTTGTTGATCCAAAAGGTGCTAACAAAGTGTGCAAGCTCCAATGATCAATTTATGGTCCGTGCAAGCCTCTCGAGTTGAATAAACGCTTTGATAGTGTGATCAAAGCATATGGTTTTATATGCACTTTGGAGAAGCCTCAGATTTACAAGAAAGTGAGTGGGAGCTCAGAGCATTTCGATATTATATGTGGACTATATATTATTAATTGGAAATGATATAGAATTTCTGGATAGCATAAAAGGATACTTGAATAAAAGTTTTCAATTAAAGACCTCGTGAAGCTGCTTACATATTGGGCATCAAGATCTATAGAGATAGATCAAGACGCTTAATTGACTTTCACAAAGCACATACCATGATAAAGTTTTGAAAAGTTCAAAATGGATCAGGCTAAGAAAGGTTTTTACCAGACATAAGGTGTGAAATTGAGTCGACTCAATGCCCCACCACAAAGCAGAAGATAGAGAGAAAATGAAAGATGTTCCCTATGCTTTAGCCATAGGCTCTATCATGTATGCAATGATGTGTACCAGACCGACGATGCTTAGCAATAAGCTTGGCAGAAGGTACCAAAGTAATCCAGAGTGGATAATCGACAGCGGTCAAGAACATCCTGAAATACCTTAAAAGGACTAAGGATATGTTTCTCGATATGGAGGTGACAAAGAGCTAATCGTAAATGGTTACGCCGATGTAAGTTTTGACACCGATCCGGACGATTCTAAATCGCAAACCGGATACGTGTTTTTATTAAACGGTGGAGCTGTCGCTGGTGCAGTTCTAAACAAAGCGCCGTATGGATCTACATGTGAAGTGGAGTACATAGCTGCTTCGAAGCAGCGAATGAAGGAGTCTCGATGAAAGAGTTCATTTCCGATCTAGGTGTCATACCTAGTGCATCGGGACCAATGAAGATCTTCTCGTGACAATATCGTGCAATTGCCTTGGCAAAGGAATCCAGATTTCACAAGAGGACCAAGCATATCAAGAGACGCTTCAATTCCATTCGGGACCAAGTCCAAGTGGAGACATAGAGATTTGCAAGATACATACGGATCTGAATATTGCAGACCCATTGACTAAGCCTCTTCCACGAGCAAAACATGATCAGCACCAAGACTCCATGGGTGTTAGAATCATTATCACGTAATCTAGATTATTGACTCTAGTGCAAGTGGGAGATCAAGGAAATATGCCCTAGAGGCAATAGTAAAGTTATTATTTATTTCATATCATGATAAATGTTTATTATTCATGCTAGAATTGTATTAACCGAAACATAATACATGTGTGAATACATAGACAAACATATAGTCACTAGTATGCCTCTACTTGACTAGCTCATTAATCAAAGATGGTTATGTTTCCTAACCATAGACATGTGTTGTTATTTGATTAATGGGTTCACATCATTAGGAGAATGATGTGATTGACATGACCCATTCCGTTAGCCTAGCACTTGATCGCTTAGTATATTGCTATTGCTTTCTTCATGACTTATACATGTTCCAATAACTATGAGATTATGCAACTCCTGCTTACGGAGGAACACTTTGGTGCTACCAAACGCCACAACGTGAATCGGGTGATTATAAAGGAGTACTACAGTGTCTCCAAAGGTACATGTTGGGTTGGCGATTTCGAGATTAGGTTTTGTCACTCCGATTGTCGAGAGGTATTCTAGGTTTTCTCGGTAATACACATCACATAAGCCTTGCAAGCATTGCAACTAATAAGTTAGTTACGAGATGGTGTATTACGGAAGGAGTAAAGAGACTTGCCAAGAACGAGATTGAACTAGGTATTGATACCGACGATCGAATCTCGCAAGTAAACATACCGATGACAAAGGGAACAACGATGTCGTTATGCGGTTTGACCGATAAAGATCTTCAGAGAATATGTAGGAACCAATATGGGCATCCAGGTTCCGCTATTGGTTATTGACCGAGAATGGTTCTAGGTCATGTCTACATAGTTCTCGAACCCGTAGGGTCCGCACGCTTAACGCTACGGCGATGCTTTTATTATGAGTTTACAAGTTTTGATGTACCAAGATTGTTCGAGTCCCGATGTGATCACAGACATGACGAGGAGTCTCAAATGGTCGAGACGTAAAGATTGATATATTGGAAGCCTATATTTGATATCGGAATGATTCCGGTGAAATCGGATTTTACCGAACACCGGGGTTACCGAACCTCCCGGGGATGTTGGGCCTTAGTGGGCCATGAGGGAGAAGAGGAGGGCCGGCCAGGCAGGCCGCTGCCCCTCCCCCTAGTCCAAATAGGACAGGAGAGGGGGCGCGCCTCTTCCTCTTTCCCTCCCCTTTCCTTCTCCAACAAGGCAAGAGGGTTGAGTCCTACTCCCTGGGAGTAGGACTCTCCAGCGCACCCTATGAGGGCCGGCCGCACTCTCCCTCCCTCCTTTATATACGGGGCAGGGGGCACCCCATAACACACAAGTTGATCTACGGATCGCTCTTAGCTGCAGGCGGTGCCCCTCCACCATATTCCACTTCGTCATATCGTCAGGAGCTTAGGCGAAGCCCTCGCTACCGGTGGAGCATCATCATCGCCACCACGCCGCCGTCGACGGAACTCATCCCCGACGCTTTGCTGGATCGGAGCCCGGGATCGCCATCGAGCTGAACGGTGCTGAACTCGGAGGTGCCGACGCTCGGGTACTTGGATCGGTCGGATCGTGAAGACGACGACTACATCAACCGCGTTGTCATAACGCTCCGCCACGGCCCACGAGGGTACGTGGACAAATACTCTCCCCTCTCGTTGTTATGCCATCACCATGATCTTGCGTGTGCGTAGGAAAATTTTTGAAATTACTATGTTCCCCAACACCAGACACCGAGCTCTAGGCTCCCTGAGGTTGACACAGCCGTGGGCTGCCCCCAGTTGTTTATCACTAGCACGGAGCATAGTGCTTCCGTATTTGTACGGGCATAGCTGCTCCTCGGCAGTGTCGCCACCAGCTGAGCATGGTGCTTCCATCGGCGTGGAGGGGGCCCCGGAGGAGCCCCCGGGGCGTGTACAGCCCCGCCCTGACACGTGACCGACACTGTAGGGCTAGGAGAGGTGTATTTGGGCACCCGTGAGCTAGCACGGGACTCACGAGGCCCTACCTCGAGGCGGGTTGCGCCTGGCTCTGGGCCTTTGTGGATGGTATGTTACTGCAAGGTGGTTAGAATGCAAATGCTCTACATCCTCAGGTCCCGGCCCTCGAGCAAGCTCAGCCGCCGCTGGTATGACAGGTCGCGATGCCGTGGGTCAAGGCCAGGGGGTGAGGGCTGGAGATCCAGTAAGAGCCCATGAGTCGCAATGCTCAGCGCCTTTTAACGCAAGCGTTCGCATGGGGATAAATAGGCCCGTGGGGGGCGCGAGCAATAATCATGAACAGGTTAAGCATGAAGAAGCAAATCAACTTAGATAGATGCGGATAAAGCAACGCCACATGGTCGCCTCGAGCAGCTGGGGATGATGCGCCCGATGGGCGCCCCCAACAAGATAAGCAGGAGATATAGGCAAAACGGATACATGCGGCAGGGACGGACCCAGGCGACCTCGGAATGATGCAGCCCTGAGGGTGCTCCCAGTTGAAACGAAAACTGAAAAGAAGTCACCTGATGATGTTGCAGAACGACAGTTGGTGCAGCTGGCGGTGCGGGGTGAAGAAGCCGATCCTTACGAGCCTCGGACTTCGAGCCCGGAGGCTCGTGGAGGTCTGCGCGCCCGCTGAGTTCCATTTCTTCTTCCAGAACGCGTGAGGCTTCGCCACCGAGCTTCCATGCTCCCCATCAGCGCCGGTGGGTTGCAGCCGCTGCTCGCAAGTCAAGGGCATGCGAACGAAGTTGTGCGGCGGGCCCGCGCAACGCCCCACGCGCGAAGGCCAGAAGCACTCCTGAGAAGCGACTCGATTGAGCCCTGGGTAGTCGATGCAGACGCACAGCCCGCCATCCTCCCCTGTATGGGGAGCTACGCCAGGCAGACGGCGGTTGCCGCGCATGACTCTCGATTCCTCCACATCCTGAACGGCCTTGGTGATGAACTCCTGAGGGTCGGGTCCTTCCTTCCTTATGCCTTCTTGAGGGAAACGTGCTGCAAAGCACGCCTCCAAGTGGTGCCCAAGCGCCTCCCTCGTGATCTTGGCAAGGTCGGTGGCTCCCCAGGAGAGAGTCCCCGAGCCCTGCCCGAGGAGGGCGCCGGGCGCGCCTTCCTATGAGATGGAGGGTGGCGCCCCTTGGACGGGCGCATGTCCAGACGCGGTGCCTCCGGAGGCGACTGCCTCCTGAGGCCTTGAGCTAGGTGATGTCTTCTTCTTCTTGGGAGCTGTTCCAGGGAGGTTTCCACTCTGTCCGGGTCCTCGATCGACGCGGCCTGGAAGGCGCGCTCGAGGGAGCACACCACATCCTTCTCTTCACAGGGGACCATGATGACCCCACCGCTTCCTGGCATCTTGAGGACGTTGTAGCCATGGTGAGTCACTGCCATGAACTTGGCCAGGGCTGGGTACCCGAGGATGGCATTGTATGGCAGGCAAATGTGAGCGACGTCGAAGTCAATGAGCTCGGTGCGGTAGTTGTTGCGCCGCCCAAAGGTGACAGGAAGGCGGACCTGATCTGCCGACAAAGGGAACTATCGCGACTCTCGAGAAAGGCTTGGTTGGCTGAAGCTGGTCATATGGTACTTGGAGATTGTTGAACGCCTCGACCGATGTAACGCTGAGTCCCGCTCCGCCATCGGCGAGGGTCCCGTGACTTGCACATTGCTGATGACTGGGGAACAGAGCATTGGGAGGACACCGGCCGTTGCCGCGCACTTGAGCTGATCCACCGAGCTGAACATGATGGCGCACGCAGACCACCTGAGAGGGCGCGTGGCCTCAAGCTTGGGGAGGACTGCATTCACTTCACGAGCAAAATGCTTGAAGATGCGCTGTGAGGCTGGGGCCTGAGCACCGCCTATGATGCAAGCGGTTGCATGTGGCTCTTGGAAGCCACCAGCCCCCTCGTCCTGATGATGGTCTTCATTCCTTCTTGGTGGTGGTGGCAGAGGAGGAAGGCCTGCTGCCTTGCGGGCGGTCTCGCGAGGCTGATCTCTCCAGTTCCCCTCGTGAGGCTGGTCCTACCAGCGTCCTCGCGAGGTCGGTCACGCCACCCTTGGCGAGGGCCACCGCCGCCCCATCGCCCTCCACCTCTTGCTCCGCCGGTCGTAGCCCCGATCGCTGTATCTGGGTGTCGATCGACGGGCCTTCTCGCACGCCCCGAGCTCTTGGCATTCGCTGATGTTGTGGGTGTGGAGATTGTGGTACACAGCATCGACTGCCCTTGGACGACTCCGGCTGATCCCTCGTCAGCTTTGGTGCCCGGCCCGCTGCGAGTACAGCTGCTCCCTTTGCGCTTCACATCCTTGGCCTTGCTTTCTTCTCTCGGTCCACCGGTGGAGCTCGAGAAGGAGAGGCGCCTTCCTGCCCTTGCGCAGCTTGGTCGCCAGTTGAACAACCCGCAGACGCGCACGATCTTCATAGATTGCCGCCCTCCTTCATCTTGACGCCGTGAACGCCATCGAGAACGACGAAATGATGGCCTCCTCACCACCTTGGGGATCTTGAGGCGAAGCGTTGTTGAAGCGTTGGATGTACCGCAAGGTCTCCCTGTGCTACTACTTGATGCGGCGCAGTCACCCACGGCCGGGCGGACGGCCGCGAAAAGCCCCGAAGTTGGCGATGAAGCGAAAGCGCATTTCTCCCAGAGGAGATCGTGCTGAGCCATGTTCAAGAGCCAGTGCAGGCACCGTCCTTGAGCGCCATGTGAAACCAGTTCGCCATGACCTTTTCGTCCCCGTTGGCGGCTCCGATGCCCAGCTCGTAGAGCTGTAGGAACTCCGCGGGATCTGCAATGCCGTCAGAAGGGAGGCGGTCGCTTGAACTTGCTCGCCACCGAGCCCCGTGGCCGATGCTGGGCTTGCTCCTGGGGATTCCCGCGCGCCGCCACTTGGAGCAGTGCAGGGTCTTGGCGTGCTGGCACAGGGATGCAGTCACGGTGCACTGGTGCTGGGAGCATGCGGGCACCGTCTTGGGGACAAGGGATCTCTTGGCAGCTCCTTTCTTGTTGCGCAGGCGCCGGACGCGGTGGGTCTCGTCCTGGGGCTGCGCACCTTGGAGCCAGGGCGCCTTCTTGGGGAGGAGGTGGCGGGGGCACCTCCTGATCCACGCCTCCCGCGTAGGATGGAGGGTGAGGCAGCGAGAGGGACGACATAGGAGAGCCTTCAAGGCGCCGACGAGCCTGGTGATGCGGGCGATGTCACGCCCAATATGTGATACTATCCTAAAGCGACTCGAAGGTCCCACCAAGGATAGAACCGCATATTGAAACGCTTTTGCAAGGTGGATATCATTACATCAACATTACATAATAGGTGGGGATACATACAAGAGGCATACAATGCCACACGGATACAACATCAACATACATTAAGAGCATCATCCGCTCACGGATGAAACACAAACAAGCTCAAACGACATCCACCCTACTAGCCCAAAGCACCGACCGGAGCCTATCCCCGATCAAGAAGAAGTAGAAGAAGAACTCCAAAACAAGCAAACATCACTCGGTCATGATAATCGATAACCTGTACCTCCAACTGTTGTTGTAGTAATCAGGAGCCACGAGGACTCAAAGAATCCCATTACCATGGGTATCAAGACTAGCAAAGCTTAAAGGGAAAGGAAGGGGTAAAGTGGTGAGGTTGCAGCAGCGACTAAGCATGATATGGTGGCCAACATACGCAAATAAGAGCGAGAAGAGAGCAAACGGAACGGTCGTGAAGCTAGCAATGATCAAGAAGTGATCCTGAACTCCTACTTACGCCAAACATAACCCAAAACCGTGTTCACTTCCGGACTCCATCAAAAGAGACCATCACGGCTACACACGCGTTGATGCGCTTTAATTCGGATCCGTGTCAAGTTATCTACAACCGACATTAACAAATTCCCATCTCGCCGTGATAACCGCGGGCACGGCCGAAAGATTATACCCTGCAGGGTGTCCCAACTTAGCCCATGATAAGCTCGTGATCAACGAAGGATATACCTTCTCCCGTGAAGACCCGATCGACTCGAATCCCGGTTTACAAGACATTTCGACAATGGTAAACAAGACCAGAAGGCCGTCCGATGTGCCGACAAACCCGATAGGAGCTGCACAAATCTCGCTCGTGGCGCACCGATAAGCGAAGCGCAGTGTACCGACGTAATCCAAGTTGCCAACGAATGGTCCCAAGACGGTGTTTAGTTTGGACCAACACTGAGGAGCACCGCCCGGGGTAAATAAAGATGACCCTGCTCCTAAACCCAAGGGAAAAAGGGCTAGGTGAGGCAAATGGTAAAACCAAGGTTGGGCCTTGCTGGAGGAGTTTTATTCAAAGCGAACTGTCAAGGGGGTCCCATAAATCACCCAACCGCGTAAGGAACGCAAGATCCGGGAACATAACACCGGTATGACGGAAACTAGGGCGGCAAGAGTGGAACAAAACACCAGGCATAAGGCCGAGCCTTCCACCCTTTACCAAGTATATAGATGCATTAATTAAATAAGAGATATTGTGATATCTCAACATAATCCTGTCCACCATGGAGAAATCTTCAACTTCACCTGCAACTAACAACGCTATAAGAGGGGCTGAGCAAAAGCGGTAACATAGACAAGCAACGGTTTGCTAGGATGGGTGAAAAGGTTAGAGGCTGACATGGCAATTTGGGAGGCTTGAAGAGCAAATGATAGGTAGCGCAGCAAAGCGATAGAACGAAGCAACTAGCATAGCAATGATAGTAGTGAGATCCAGGGTAGCAGTCATCTTGCCTGAAATCCCGCAAGGAAGAAGAACGAGTCCATGAAAAAGATGAAGCCACGAAGATGAACCAAGCGTAGACGAACGAATCCTCACGATCGCAACGAAACAGGAACTATCGAGAGAAGCACACAACATGGTAAACACACCACACATATATAAGACATGATGCACAAACAAGTATGATGCAAGACAAGACTACATGAAGCTACTCATGGCAAGAGATGATGCATACAAGATCAACACAACAAAGCAAGTTTAAATGAGGCCGGAAACAACATATAACAATTCCGATAAGTCCTCATATGCAAATTTCGAAATTGGTCCAGATCTGAATAAGCCTTATGTTCAAGTTGTTAAACAGCAAGTTAAGATGCACCAAGATGATCTACACGAGATTCTAGTCAAGTTACATATAAAGTTCATTAGATTCGGAGCTACGGCCTAGAAGATCTGAGCAAAACAAGTCAAACATGGCATTGATGCAAAATGCATCCAAACATCAAGCAAACACCTCAAAAAAAGGATGCAACATGATAATATGAAGCTACATGCAAAACTAAGCAAGTTTCATATAGAGCACACTCGAAACGGAGCAACGGTTCCACGCATACACCTCAAAACAAGCTGTCCAAAACAGCAATTAGGCATATTGCAAGCATAAAATCAACATGCTAAAGCACCCCAACATGAGAATAAAAGGCATGGACATGATGTACATGTAAAGCATAACAAAACATGAACACTGAGCTATCTCCAGAAATCACTAGAACATCCTCAAAAGACATAGCAAGATTGCAAATAATAACAGTTTCAGACTTTGCAGAAATAACATCAGGTTGCAATGTTTAGAGCTATCAAACAACATGTTACAGGAACTTAACATAGAAACTTAAGGCATGTAATGATACTAATAAAAGCATAGAACAAAAGTCCTTTACTGACCATGAGCCAAAAAGGTTCAGAAGATATGATGGCACCCATGTAAACATAGCAAATGATATGACAGATTCAAACATGGCAGGAACAACGATAAGTAGGCATGTTGGTGAGCTTGTACCACTCACCACAGAGCATTACATGGCATGAAAAGGAAACCAACAGCACGATGACATGTTTATGAAGCTAAGCATGGCAATAGCAAGTTCATAGGGTTCATGTAATACTAGCAAAGCACATGGTAAAACTGAACTTAATGTAGACAGGCTGACAGCAACATTATTTAGCAACTTGAGAGCAAGATTACAAAAAGCTACAGCAGGCTATAAATGCAACCAGAGGCATGGATGGATATAGCATGACATGTATAACAAAATATCCTTAGTGAACATCTCCAGATTATGCATAGAATGACTTGTAGCAACAGGTTTACATAGCATCACAAAATAACAGATTCAGCCTAGCAAAACAGCAACAGCAAGTACCCTACTTAACAAGCTTGATGCACTCACTACACAACTCACAAAAATACATGGATTGCACCTCTGTAAAGATGGAATGATGTAGCTAAAAACACATGTAGAGCTCATGCTCATAGGATGCACACATTAAATGCAAAAAAATGACAAATCGCCAAGTTATAACAGTTTCAGCAGATTAACATCATATAGCACTCTTGCAACGATGATTCAGGCATCACGATGAACTCAAATGAACATGGCAGAATGTAATGAAATGTAGTTCATCTCCCAATGAACATTTTTTATATATTACACGCACGCAACGGAGCTACGGATTCAGAGTTATGACATGGCCAAGCAGGCACCCGAATATGCAAAATTACAGGGACTTAGAAGAATTTCGGGGTCAACCTTCAGAATTTCAGATCTGGATCCGGGGCGGCACGGGAACCGAGGACGGGCCGGAGCTCTCGCCGGAGCTGGGCGGCGCCGGCAACAAGGAAGGAGTCCGGAGATGGGGGGCCGACGAGGGGGGCGCGGCGAGCGCCGGCGGGAGACGGGCGCTGCCGGGAGGCGGCGCGGGCGGGGGCGGCCGGGATCCGGGCCGGGCGGGCGCCAAGGCGGCGTCGGCGAGGCGGCGCGGTGGAGGCGGACGGCGGCGGCGGGCGGCGGCGAGGCGGAGGTCGGGCGGCGGGGAGGCGCCTGGGCGCGGGTTTCGGGAGCGGCGACGGCGCCCCGGCTCGGAGGGCTGCCACGGGCCAAAGGGCCGACAGCTGGGCGACGGAGGCGCGCCACGTGGCGGACGCCGGTTGGTGCAGAGGCGGCGGCGCTGGTTTGTCCGCGCGGACGGACACGTCCGGCGCGAGAGGGAATTTTAGGGTTAGGTGGATTTCATCCGCGAATTTTGGGAGAGAGGGCATATATAGGTAGAGGGAGCTAGAGACTCCAAATGAGGAGCGGTTTCGCCACACGATCGCTGTGGAGACCGAGAGCA
>JAHIAM010004409.1:0-23758 GCA_021605205.1 Aegilops longissima | reverse complement strand
TGGAGCCAAAACGGACTACATATGAGACATATATCCATGTTTCAGTTAACACTGCGCAAAACTGATTCTGGACGACAGTTACAGACTAGTTCTTGTGTAGTTACACTTGATTTTTTCCATTCTATTTCACTAAACATCTCCATATGAGATCCAATTACTTGTAGGGAAATGCAGGAGACATCGGTTATGATTATGCACTAGGTCCATAGCTGGGACTTTGTGTATGTTCTCGAAACGCGTTTGTCGAGTGCTCATTAAGAAAGTTTCTATACATTTTTCTGAACGAAATCCTTAAGAAAAGTTCTCCAAAAGTTCCCTATGAAAGAATCCTTTGAAGCATATGGTTGTCACAAACGTTTTGACTACTTGTGGAGCCAAAACGGACTCCGTATGACTCAGATATCCATGTTTCAGTTAACACTGCGCAAAACTGATTCCGGACGACAGTTACAGACTAGTTCTTGTGTAGTTGGACTCTATTTTTTCCATTCTACTTCACTAAACATCTCCACATGAGATCCAATTACTTTTAGGGAAATGCAAGAGACCTCGGTTATGATGATGCACTAGGTCCATAGCTGGGATTTTGTGTATGTTTTTGAAATGCGGTTGTCGAGTGCTCATTAAGAAAGTTTCTATAAAAGTTTCCGAACGAAATCCTTAAGAAAATTTGTCCAAAAGTTCCCTATGAAAGAATCCTTTGAAGCATCTGGTCGTCACAAACGTTTTGACTACTCGTGGAGCCAAAACAGACTCCGTATGAGTCAGATATCCATGTTTCAGTTAACACCATGCAAAAACTTATTCGAGCACGATTCTGGACTAGTTCTTGTGTAGTTGCACTCGATTTTTTCCATTCTACTTCACTAAACATCTCCATATGAGATCCAATTACTTGTAGGGAAATTCAAGAGACCTCGGTTATGATGATGCACTAGGTTCATAGCTGGGACTTTGTGTATGTTCACGAAACGCGTTTGTCGAGTGCTCATTAAAAAAGTTTCTATATAAGTTTCTGAACGAACTCCTTAAGAAAAGTTCACCAAAAGTTCCCTATGAAAGAATCCTTTGAAGCATCTGGTCGTCACAACGTTTTGACTACTTGTGGAGCCAAAATGGACTCCGTATGAGTTAGATATCCATGTTTCAGTTAACACTGCGCAAAACTGATTCCGGACGACAGTTACAGACTAGTTCTTGTGTAGTTGAAGTCGATTTTTTCCATTCTACTTCACTAAACATCTCCATATGAGATCCAATTACTTGTAGGAAATGCAGGAGACCACGGTGATGATGATGCACTAGGTCCATAGCTGGGACTTTGTGTATGTTCTCGAAACGCGTTTGTCGAGTGCTCATTAAGAACGTTTCTATACATGTTTCTGAACGAACTCCTTCAGAAAAGTTCTCTAAAAGTTCCCTATGAATGAATCCTTTGAAGCATCTAGCCGTCACAAATGTTTTGACTACTTGTGGAGCCAAAACGGACTCCGTATGAGTCAGATATCCATGTTTAAGTTAACACTGCGCAAAATTGATTCCGGACGACAGTTACAGACTAGTTCTTGTGTAGTTGCACTCTATTTTTTTCATTCTACTTCACTAAACATCTCCATATGAGATCCAATTACTTTTAGAGAAATGCAGGAGACCTCGGTTATGATGATGCACTAGGTCCATAGCTGGGACTTTGTGTATGTTCTTGAAATGCGTTTGTCGAGTGATCATTAAGGAAGTTTCTAGAAAAGTTTCTGAACGATCTCCTTAATAAAAGTTCTCCAAAAGTTCCCTACGAAAGAATGCTTTGAAGCATCTGGTCGTCACAAACTTTTTGTCTACTTGTGGAGCCAAAATGGACACCGTATGAGTCAGATATCCATGTTCCAGTTAACACTGCGCAAAACTGACTCCGAACGACAGTTACACACTAGTTCTTGTGTAGTTGCACTCGATTTTTTCCATTCTACTTCACTAAAAATCTCCATATGAGATCCAACTACTTGTAGGGAAATGCAAGAGACCTCGGTAATGATGATGCATTAGGTCCATAGCTGGGACTTTGTGTATGTTCTCGAAACGCGTTTGTCGAGTGCTCATTAAGAAAGTTTATATACAAGTTTCTGAACGAACTCCTTAAGAAAAGTTCTCCAAAAGTTCCCTATGAAAGAATCCTTTGAAGCATCTGGTCGTCAGAAATGTGTTGACTACTTGTGGAGCCAAAACGGACTACATATGAGACATATATCCATGTTTCAGTTAACACTGCGCAAAACTGATTCTGGACGACAGTTACAGACTAGTTCTTGTGTAGTTACACTTGATTTTTTCCATTCTATTTCACTAAACATCTCCATATGAGATCCAATTACTTGTAGGGAAATGCAGGAGACATCGGTTATGATTATGCACTAGGTCCATAGCTGGGACTTTGTGTATGTTCTCGAAACGCGTTTGTCGAGTGCTCATTAAGAAAGTTTCTATACATTTTTCTGAACGAAATCCTTAAGAAAAGTTCTCCAAAAGTTCCCTATGAAAGAATCCTTTGAAGCATATGGTTGTCACAAACGTTTTGACTACTTGTGGAGCCAAAACGGACTCCGTATGACTCAGATATCCATGTTTCAGCTTAACACTTTGCATAAAACTGATTCGGACGATTTCTGAGACTAGTTCTTGTGTAGTTGGACTCTATTTTTTCCATTCTACTTCACTAAACATCTCCACATGAGATCCAATTACTTTTAGGGAAATGCAAGAGACCTCGGTTATGATGATGCACTAGGTCCATAGCTGGGATTTTGTGTATGTTTTTGAAATGCGGTTGTCGAGTGCTCATTAAGAAAGTTTCTATAAAAGTTTCCGAACGAAATCCTTAAGAAAATTTGTCCAAAAGTTCCCTATGAAAGAATCCTTTGAAGCATCTGGTCGTCACAAACGTTTTGACTACTCGTGGAGCCAAAAGCAGACTCCGTATGAGTCGATATCCATGTTTGATTAACATCATAAAACTTATTCGAGCAGCGATTCGGACTAGTTCTTGTGTAGTTGCACTCGATTTTTTCCATTCTACTTCACTAAACATCTCCATATGAGATCCAATTACTTGTAGGGAAATTCAAGAGACCTCGGTTATGATGATGCACTAGGTTCATAGCTGGGACTTTGTGTATGTTCACGAAACGCGTTTGTCGAGTGCTCATTAAAAAGTTTCTATATAAGTTTCGAGCGAACTCCTTAAGAAAAGTTCACCAAAAGTTCCCTATGAAAGAATCCTTTGAAGCATCTGGTCGTCACAACGTTTTGACTACTAGTGGAGCCAAAATGGACTCCGTATGAGTTAGATATCCATGTTTCAGTTAACACTGCGCAAAACTGATTCCGGACGACAGTTACAGACTAGTTCTTGTGTAGTTGAAGTCGATTTTTTCCATTCTACTTCACTAAACATCTCCATATGAGATCCAATTACTTGTAGGAAATGCAGGAGACCACGGTTATGATGATGCACTAGGTCCATAGCTGGGACTTTGTGTATGTTCTCGAAACGCGTTTGTCGAGTGCTCATTAAGAACGTTTCTATACATGTTTCTGAACGAACTCCTTCAGAAAAGTTCTCTAAAAGTTCCCTATGAATGAATCCTTTGAAGCATCTGGCCGTCACAAATGTTTTGACTACTTGTGGAGCCAAAACGGACTCCGTATGAGTCAGATATCCATGTTTAAGTTAACACTGCGCAAAATTGATTCCGGACGACAGTTACAGACTAGTTCTTGTGTAGTTGCACTCTATTTTTTTCATTCTACTTCACTAAACATCTCCATATGAGATCCAATTACTTGTAGGGAAATGCAAGAGACCTCGGTTATGATGATGCACTAGGTCCATAGCTGGGACTTTGTGTATGTTCTCGAAATGCGTTTGTCAGGTGCTCATTAAGAAAGTTTCTATATAAGTTTCTGAACGAGCTCCTTAAGATATGTTCTCCAGTAGTGCCCTATGAAAGAATCCTTTGAAGCATATGGTCGTTAGAAACGTTTTCACTACTTGTGGAGCCAAAACAGACTCCGTATGAGTCAGATATCCATGTTTCAGTTGACACTGCACAAACCTGATTCAGAACGACAATTACAGACTAGTTCTTGTGTAGTTGCTCTTGATTTTTTCCATTCTACTTCACTAAACATCTCCATATGAGATCCAATTACTTGTAGGGAAATGCAAGAGACCTCGGTTATGATGATGCTCTAGGTCCATAGCTGGGACTTTGTGTATGTTCTCGAAATGCGTTTGGCGGGTGCTCATTAAGAAAGTTTCTATACAAGTTTCTGAACGACCTCCTTAAGAAAAGTTCTCACTAAATTCCCTATGAAAGAATCCTTTGAAGAATCTGGTCGTACCAGACGTTTTCACTACTTGTGGAGCCAAAACGGACTCCGTATGAATCAGATATCCATGTTTTAGTTAAGACTGCGCAAAACTCATACCGAACGACAGTTACAGACTAGTTATAGTGTAGTTGCACTCGATTTTTTCCATTCTACTTCACTAAACATCTCTATATGAAATCCAATTACTTGTAGTGAAATGCTAGAGACCTAGGTTATCATGATGCACTATGTCCTTAGCTGGGACTTTGAGTATGTTCTCGAAATGCGTTTGTCGCGTGCTCATTAAGAAAGTTTCTGTACATGTTTCTGAACGAGCTCCTTAAGAAAAGTTCTACAAAAGTTCCCTATGAAAGAATCCTTTGAAGCATCTGGTTGTCACAAACGTTTTTACTACTTGTGGAGCCAAAACGGACTCCGTATGAGTCAGATATCCATGTTTCAGTTAACACTGCCCAAAACTGATTCCGAACGACAGTTATAGACTAGTTCTTGTGTAGTTGCACTCGATTTTTTCCGTTCTACTTCACTAAACATCTCCATATTAGATCCAATTACTTGTATGGAAATCCAAGAGACCTCAGTTATGATGATGCACTAGGTCCATAACTGGGACTTTGTGTATGTTCTCGAAAGGCGTTTGTCGGGTGCTCATATAGAAAGTTTCTATACAAGTTTCTGAACGAACTCCTTAAGAAACATTCTCCAAAATTTCCCTAGGAAAGAATTCTTTGAAGCATCTGGTCTTCACAAACATTTTGACTACTTGTGGAGCCAAAACAGACTCCATATGAGTCAGATATCCATGTTTCAGTTAAAACTGCGCAAAACTGATTTCGAACGACAGCTACTGACTAGTTCTTGTGTAGTTGCACTCGAATTTTTCCATTCTACTTCATTAAACATCTCCATATGAGATCCAATTACTTGTAGGGAAATGCAAGAGACCTCGGTTATGATGATGCACTAGGTCCATAGCTGGGACTTTGTGTATGTTCTCGAAATGTGTTTGTCGAGTGCTCATTAAGAAAGTTTCTATACATTTTTCTGACCGAACTCTAAGAAAATTTCTCCAAAAGTTCCCTATGAAAGAATCCTTTGAAGCATCTCGTCATCACAAACGTTTTGACTACTTGTGGAGCCAAAATGGACTCCGTATGAGTCAGATATCCATGTTTCAGTTAACATTGCGCAAAACTGATTCTGAACGACAGTTACAGACTAGTTCTTGTGTAGTTGCACTCGATTTTTTCCATTTTACTTCACTAAACATCTCCATATGAGATCCAATTACTTGTAGGGAAATGCAAGAGACCTTGGTTATGATGATGCACTAGGTCCATAGCTAGGGCTTTGTGTATGTTCTCGAAAGGCGTTTGTCGAGTGCTCATTAAGAAAGCTTCTATACAAGTGTAGGACCGTGAAGTATGTCTAGAGGGGGGTTGATTAGACTACTTGACCAATTAAAAACTTAGGCTTTTCCCAATTTTAGACGTTGGCAGATTTTAGCTATCTTTGCACAAGTCAAGAAATCTTACACAATTCAAGCAAGCATGCAAAGAGTATATAGGCAGCGGAAATTAAAGCATGCAACTTGCAAGAATGTAAAGGGAAGGGTTTGGAGGATTCAAACGCAATTGGAGACACGGATGCTTTTGTCGTGGTTCCGATAGGTGGTGCTATCGTACATCCATGTTGATGGAGACTTCAACCCACGAAGGGTAACAGTTGCGCGAGTCCACGGAGGGCTCCACCCATGAAGGGTCCACGAAGAAGCAACCTTGTCTATCCCACCATGGCCATCGCCCACGAAGGACCTGCCTCACTAGCGGTAGATCTTCACGAAGTGGGCGATCTCCTTGTCCTTAAAAACTCCTTGGTTCAACTCCACAATCTTGTTGGAGGCTCCCAAGTGACACCTAGCCAATCTAGGAGACACCACTCTCCAAGAAGTAACAAATGGTGTGTTGATGATGAACTCCTTGCTCTTGTGCTTCAAATGATAGTCTCCCCAACACTCAACTCTCTCTCATGGGATTTGGATCGGGTGGAAAGAAGATTTGAGTGGAAATCAACTTGGGGAAGGCTAGAGATCAAGATTCATATGGTAGGAATGGAATATCTTGGCCTCAACACATGAGTAGGTAGTTCTCTCTCAGAACTGGTAAGTTGGAAGTGTAGGTTTGTTCTGATGGCTCTCTCCACGAATGAAGAGGAGGTTGAGGGGTATATGTAGCCTCCACACAAAATCTAACCGTTACACACAATTTACCAAACTCGGTGGGACCGAATCAACAAACTCGATCGGACCGATTAAGTAAACCTAGTGACCGTTAGTGATTTCGGTGGGACCGACATGCAACTCGGTAGGACCGATATGGTTAGGGTTAGGGCATAACGTAATCTCGGTGAGACCGATTACACAAACTCGGTGAGACCGATTTTGGTAATTAGCTAACCAGAGGGTTGGTCAGGTAAACTCGGTGGGATCGATTCGCTCTTTTCGGTGAGACCGAAATGTTACGAAAGGGAAACAGAGAGTTTACATTGCAATCTCGGTGGGATCGATCGCTCACTTCGGTTAGACCGAAACGTTACGGAGGGAAACAGAGAGATTACAATCCCATATCGGTGAGACCGAGATCCATATCAGTGAGACTGATTTGCCTAGGGTTTGTGGCAGTGGCTATGACATTGGAACTCGGTGGCGCCGGATAGAAAGAATCGGTAGGACCGATTTTGACTTTGGGTTTAGGTCATATGTGGACGTGAGAAAGTAGTTGAGGGTTTTTGGAGCATATCACTAAGCACTTGAAGCAATAGGCTCATTAAGCAACACCTCATCCCTCCTTGATAGTATTGGCTTTTCCTATAGACTCAATGTGATCTTGGATCACTAAAATGTGAAATGTAGAGTCTTGAGCTTTTGGGCTTGAGCCAATCCTTTGTCCTTAATATTTTGAGGGATCCACTTTCATCATCCATGTGATGCCATTCATTGAGCTTTCCTGAAATATTTGTCTTGGAATAGCATTAGCTCAATGAGATATATGTTGTTATGAATTACCAAAACCACCTAGGGATAGTTGCACTTTCAGTCTCCCCCTTTTTGGTAATTGATGACAACATATAGATCAAAGCTTCGACATATGATAATAAGATTGAAAAACATCGTCGCTTTGAGAAGTATGTGATAAGCAAGAGCTCCCCCTAAATTTGTGCATAGTTTAAGATTTGCTTTGGACTGCAAATGCACAAGGAATTAGGCTCATGGGTTACTCTTCCATGTCACATACATCTTGGTGGAGTGCTAAAAAATAATAAAGATTGAATACATGCACTCATCACCAAGCAAAGTGAATGATCATATAAGGATAAGTAAGATAATATCATCTAACAAGCATAAGTGTAGCTTATGATCAAACACATGATCATCAATGTGTCACAGATAATAGCATAGTATCTCAAGCAATCAAAAGCGAACAAAGTTCAACCAAGAAGACAAGAGTGAACAAAAGCGAACTCTCTCTCTCTCTCGAAGCCTATGATCTATACATTTTTCTCCCCCTTTGGCAACAAGTTACCAAAAAGTTCCTAGAAAATGCATAGTACTATATTGTCTCTCAGGCTTGGTCTTCAGTTGGTGGTGTAGAGATGGCTCCTTGGACGAAGACTTCAGTGGATGTGGATGGAGCTGAAGGAGTTGGTGCTGGAGCTGGTTGCACTGGAGCTGTAGCTGGTGCAGAAGTAGTGACTCTGGTGTCTGTTACTGGCTCTGCAGCTGATCTCTGAGCTCGAGGCACTCTGGCAAATGCATCAGTGGTTGTTCTGCCCTTCCTCTCCTGCATGTCATCCTGTAGCTGCTCCACAACTGACTGAATCTCAGTTACTTTGACATCTAAATCATATAATTTTTGTTCCATGATTCTTTCCAGGCTCTCCTGGTTTCGAGTTAGGGTGGCCAACCCCTTCTCAATCCTCAGAATTGATGCTATCAAGTAACCAAGCTGGTCCTGCTTGCTCTTCAAAAGTACTCAGATGTCTCCGCTTAAGTTGGCATCTTGGCAGCCTTCTCTTTCTTTGCTTTCTCCTTCTCTTGAGCTTGTACTGATGATGGTTCATTCTCATTCATTACAACTTGATTGTCCTCAAAGTCTGGATAGAGAACAAAGTGTTCCTTATCCAACAGATACTTTCTTGTGCCCATCTTTGAGTTAATCAACTCCTGAATTTCTGGGGCATATCCACAACTTCTCTTTTGGTCTGCTGTTGTCCTCTTGATAGTCTCAACTATGAGGCTCATGACCTTGAATTTCTGTGGCACATCAAATATGTGTAGCAAATTAATTGCATGCCCTCTGATCATGTTGTGGTCACCGACTTGGGAAAAAGAGTGTGCCTTAGGATCCAGTTGATCGTTGGCAGCCCTGACAGAAGAAAATGGACTGACCCAAACTTGAAAGTTTCAAGAGCTTCGTCTGGAATCTCCTTGTACATTTGTGACATAGAATTGTGATCCATCTTTTTCTTGGCATAGACGTCCAAGTCATCTTGATTCTCCTTTGGGGCATTGATCAGATTGACCCATTCCTCAATAGTTGATTAGTATCTCGTACCTTCATACAACCAAACAATTCTGCCATCTGGATAGAAATGTGCTGTGGAGTAGAATTGCATAATGAGCTCTCATTCCAGTTTGTGAGCTTCTGCCCAACAAAATCTACAACTCCACACGCACTGAAGCTGTCATATACTCCTGAATAATGTTCTTCATTCTCCTTCATGTAGGTCCAGTCGACCCACCTCATATCACACACTATAGGCTTCTTGTCCAACAAGATTGTCTCATAGAAATCCTGTTGTTCCTTTGTGTGGAACCTGTAATCAACAGCAGTCCTTCTCCTGGTGGCATATGGATCTGACTCTCTCCATAGCCTCAACCCTGAATCTCTCATGATCTTCATGTTCTCAGCCACAGGATGAGCATCGTTGTGGTATGGAATCTTGGATTTGAGCTTCCTCAGGACTTGTCCTTCATCATCTTCCTTAGCAGCAACATCAGGCACTGGGGCCTTGTTCTTTTCAGCAGCTGGTATACTCCTGGTATTCCTCTTTGGTGCACTCTCGGGCTTGGAGGCAGCTTTGGGTGCATTTTTGGGCTTTGATGTTGCAGCCCCTGACCTTATAGCATCACCCATCAGCTTTTGTGCCTTGGGTGCTGGTGCAGCAACCTCTTCTTCCTCTTCTTCTTCCATCATGGAAGGCTTTCCAATCACTCTGGCCATGGTCTTCTTGACCCTTTCCTTCCTTTTCTTTCCTTCTGCAGCAGGTTCTTTGGGTTGGGATTCCAAAGATGCTTGAGTGGAGGCTCTGGCTTTAGACATGGGTTGTCTTCCTGCTGGCCTTTTGATCTTCATCCCTGGCTTAACTGCAGCTGAGCTGTACTCCTTCTTGAGCACTTTCTTCTTTGAAATTGCCTCATCTTCCACTGCCACATAATCCTCATCCTCAGATTCTGAGGTTCTCTTCTTCCTTGTCCTGGTGGCAGCTTTGGGCAAATTGCTGGGAGTGCTTCTGCTTCCTTCATCTGAGCTGCTAGAGGGACTAGTGCCCTCACTCATCTGTATCTGCTCCTCTGACTTGTTTTGGCTGTCACCTTGGTCTGACATGCTGCAAGCACTAACTGCTGACCCTGTGAATAGTTATAGATGAGATAGAGTGGATGAGCATCACAAAATACAGAGATTTTTGCAAAAGGATGATTCAAAAACTTAGTTTTAGTTTTCCACAGAAAGCATTTCGGATCAACCGATTTTCAAACTCGGTGATACCGAAGCAGTTTTGGAACCTAAACTAGTGAACTCGGTCAGACCGAGTCACAGTTCGGTGGCACCGAGTCTGCTAGGGTTTCACAAAGTTCTAAAATCGGTCACACTGATTAGCAATTCTCGGTCAGACCGAGAGTTACCAGTGCAATGGCATTAGCCAAATCGGTGGGACCGAGTTTTTCAACTCGGTGGGTCCGAGATGGTTTCGGCGGAAACCTAACCCTAAATTTTCAAATCGCATCTATTCTAAGGATTGTTTTGACTGGATAGAGGTGTTTCAATCGTGGCAAGACTCATAATGAACACAATGTGCTGAGAATCAGACGAGGATAGCACTGTGATCGAGTTCATACCCTAGTTCGGCGATGAACTCGCTACGGCGGCAACGGCGGAGATGAAATCCGTTGACGGCGGCGGAGACCAGCGACAGGAGGCGGCTGGCGACGAAGTCGACGATCCGTAGACCTAGAAGGCAGAGCGAGCTATGCGTGGGCGAAGAGTTTCAGAGAAAGTTTTCCAAAATTTTGCCTGTGTGAATATATAGCCCAACACTGTCGGTGTGACCGAGTGGAACAACTCGGTGGCACCGAGATGCATAACTTGACGATTCTGACAACTCGGTGTGACCAAAAAGTGCAAATTGGTTGCACCGAGATTGAAAACCTAGATCGACTTAGTGATCTCGGTATGACCGAAATGGAGGAATCGGTCAGACCGAAAGACACAAAGAAGTTTTGGAAGTTTAAGTCTATGACGAATCGGGATTCAGTGCTCCTCACACGAGTGGTTCAATCGACTTGATCAAATTTTGTGATGTAGCATGAATAGAGTTTGAGATGAGAAAAGCATAGATAGCTAGAGAAGGTTCTTAGGCATTCTTGTCCATGCACTTGGCCAAATAAAAAGAAACCAATCAATCAAAACAACAAGTGGATGTCCTCGAATAAGTAAAATATGCAACCAACATGCTCACACAATAAAATGACAAATGAAATATGTGGAAAAGCATGCACAACCAATTCTAGCATCTATCAAACAATTGGTGATGACTAGGTCATCTATATATGAGTATATTGACTTAGGAGTCAAATGAGAACATTTGATCATAGGTCATACTCATCGTTTAAGCTCAAGTGGGGTTACCACTTTTACATAATGCATTGATGTGTTCACATCATTAGAGTTGCTTTGACTCAATTCTTTGAGTTAAGCTCCCCCTAGATGTGAGGTCCCCCTTAGAGGGATGAACTAACCTTGGGTTTTGTCGATGATGACTTCATGTAGGTGTTGAAGATGTGGATGCTTAATGTTGATGTAGATCTTTTGAAGCAATCCTTTGGAGTGAGTTTCACTTTCAATACCTACATGGGTTAGTCCCACAAGGAACAAACAAGAATATCTATAGACATAGAGTGATGCACACACAAGATGATGTCCATGAAAACATTAGGTTACCTTGTCCCTTGCCTTACCAACATGAGGGTTGTGACTCCTTGAACTAGTGCAAGATATGGAAGTTTATTGCACTTGTCCTTGCCATAATGATATGAGTGAATAATGTTGGCGGAGTCACCCTCAAGAACTCTCTAGTTCTTCTTCTTCGGGATCCACATCATCTTGATGGGAATCCTTGGAGTTGTAGTTGTACTTGATGAAGTAGAACTTGACATAGTCTTGGGAACCCACTTGACCAAGGCCTTAGGTGCTTCTTCAAATGCATCAATCTCCTTTGAAGCTTGTCCTTGCCTTTGTTCTTGTGGTCTTGAGGTGGAAGATCATCTTGTGCTTGTGTTCCCTTGAAGGAAGTAGGATCATACTTCTCTTGTTGAGGAACAAACTTCGTCTTGGGGTATTGATCTTCTTCCCACTCAACTCCATTGGCATTGAACTTCCGTTCAAAACCAACACCTTGATCCTTCCGGTGCCTTCCTTGTTTGCGTACAATTTCCTCGAATTGCTTACTCCCGGCAAGGCTTTTGTAAACACCTTTCTCTATAATTCCCTTCAATAAGCTATTTTCTTGCTCAAGTGTAACTTGGCTAAGAGAATCATTAGTGGAATCAAGAGAACTACTAGAAGCAACAATATTGGATTTAGCATTATTATTGTTACTACTAGAGGAAGGATCTTTCTTGTTCTTGTTACTAGACTTGACTTGAGGCATGTAAGTACATAAGAGTAAACGCTTGGCAATGTAAGAAGAACTTTTCTTACGTAGATCATCATTGATTGCCTTTAAGAACTCATGCTCTTGCTCAAGATTGAGCTTTTCAAAGCGTAACTTCTCATGATCCCTTAAAAGTTCTCAATGATCTTCAAAGATAGTTTCATGAGCTAACTTAAGAGTGTTTAGTTCTTTAGTTAGAAGCTCAATCTTCTCCTCATCATTGTCATTCGTTTTATCTTGATTAGCATGATTGATTGACGTTTCATCATAGTATTCATCACTAGAGTTGTCAATAAGTAAATCATCATCACCTAACAAGTCATCTTCATCACTATTAAAATCAACATACTCGGGGTGTGTTACCTTAGGACCTTTGGCCATGAATCATCTTCCAATTCCTTCATTTGGTGAATCAAATATGTCGTAGGAGTTGGTTGACACAAGTGCTAGACCGGCAACACCTTCATCTTGAGTATATTCGGAGTCGGAGTGATAGCTTCTCTCGGAGTGATTGTCGGAGTCGGAGCCGGATACCCATTCACCAACATGAGCTTGATGTCTTCGTTTTGTGTAGCTCTTTGATGACTTGTCCTTCCTTTTCGAATCCTTTCTTCTCAGTGAGGGTCTTCGTTCATAACGATCATCTCTACTCCTTCTCTCTCTTGGTGGTGATTCTTCTCTTCTACTTCTTCTTTTTGGAGAATCTTCTCTTCTTTTGTAGGGTGCCGTACACTCATTGGAATAGTGTCCGGGTCTCCCACAATTGTAGTAATTTCGCTCTCGACTAGAAGATCTTTTGTCATTGTAGGACCTTGACTTAGAGCTTCTTTCTTTGCTTCTACTCTTGTAGAATTGGTTGAAGTTCTTCACCATTAAGCTCAATTCTTCATTGAAGGTTTGTTTCTCAATTGATGATGTGGGGGCTTCACATGAGGTTTTGTAAGCACCACTTGACTTGTTGTGAAGTTCCTCCTTATCCTTGAGTGACATCTCATGAGCAACAATTCTTCCAATGACTTCCATTGGCTTGAGGTCTTTGTAATTTGGCATCATTTGGATCAATGTGCACATGGTATCATACTTTCCATCCAATGCTCTTAGGATCTTCTTGATGATGAATCTGTCGGTCATCTCTTCACTTCCTAAGCCGGCAATCTCATTTGTGATAAGAGAAAGCCTAGAGTACATTTCAGCGACACCTTCACCATCCTTTATTTTGAACTTGTCAAGCTGACTTTGGAGCACATCCAACTTGGATTCCTTGACGGAGTCGGTACCTTCATGCATATCAATCAAAGTATCCCAAATTTCCTTTGCATTATCTAGACGGCTGATTTTGTTGAATTCTTCGGGGCACAATCCATTGAAGAGGATATCACAAGCTTGAGCGTTGTATTGCAGCATCTTCAACTCATCCGCGTTAGCTTCACGGTTCGGCTCTCTCCCATCAAAGAATTCACCTTGCAAGCCAATACACACAATAGCCCAAACGGCAGGGTTATGTCCGAGAATATGCATTTCCATCTTATGCTTCCAACTAGCAAAATTAGTGCCATCAAAGTAAGGACCTCTACGGTGATAATTTCCCTCGCTAGACGCCATACTCTCCTAGGTTGTGAAACCAAGGCTATGACAACCAAAAGCTATGGAAATCAAAGCAAATGGAGACCAAAGCTCTGATACCACTTGTAGGACCTTGAAGTATGTCTAGAGGGGGGTGATTAGACTACTTGACCAATTAAAAACTTAACCTTTTCCCAATTTTACACGTTGGCAGATTTTAGCTATCTTTGCACAAGTCAAGCAATCTTACACAATTCAAGCAAGCATGCAAAGAGTATATAGGCAGCGGAACTTAAAGCATGCAACTTGCAAGAATGTAAAGGGAAGGGTTTGGAGGATTCAAACGCAATTGGAGACTCGGATGTTTTTGTCGTGGTTCCGATAGGTGGTGCTATCGTACATCCACGTTGATGGAGACTTCAACCCACGAAGGGTAACAGTTCTGCTGAGTCCACGGAGGGCTCCACCCACGAAGGGTCCACGAAGAAGCAACCTTGTCTATCCCACCATGGCCGTCGCCCACGAAGGACTTGCCTCACTAGCGGTAGATCTTCACAAAGTGGGCGATCTCCTTGCCCTTATAAACTCCTTGGTTCAAATCCACAATCTTGTCGGAGGCTCCCAAGTGACACCTAGCCAATCTAGGAGACACCACTCTCCAAGAAGTAACAGATGGTGTGTTGATGATGAACTCCTTGCTCTTGTGCTTCAAATGATAGTCTCCCCAACACTCAACTCTCTCTCATGGGATTTGGATCTGGTGGAAAGAAGATTTGAGTGGAAAGCAACTTGGGGAAGGCTAGAGATCAAGATTCATATGGTAGGAATGGAATATCTTGGCCTCAACACATGAGTAGGTGGTTCTCTCTCAGAACTGGTAAGGTGGAATGTAGGTTTGTTCTGATGGCTCTCTCCACGAATGAAGAGGAGGTGGAGGGGTATATATATCCTACACACAAAATCTAACCGTTACACACAATTTACCAAACTCGGTGGGACCGAATCAACGAACTCGGTCGGACCGATTCAGTAAACCTAGTGACCGTTAGTGATTTCGGTGAGACCAACATGCAACTCGGTAGGACCGATATGGTTAGGGTTAGGGCATAACTAATCTCGGTGAGACCGATTACACAAACTCGGTGACACCGATTTTGGTAATTAGCTAACCAGAGGGTTGGTCAGGTAAACTCGGTGGGACCGATTCGCTCTTTTCGATGAGACTGAAATGTTACGAAAGGGAAACAGAGAGTTTACATTGCAATCTCGGTGGGACCGGTCGCTCACTTTGATTAGACCGAAATGTTACGAAGGGAAACAGAGAGATTACAATCCCATCTTGGTGAGACCGAGATCCCTATCGGTGAGACCGATTTGCCTAGGGTTTGTGGCAGTGGCTATGACATTTGAACTCGGTGGCGCCGGATAGAAAGAATCGGTAGGACCAATTTTGACTTTGGGTTTAGGTCATATGTGGATGTGAGAAAGTAGTTGAGGGTTTTTGGAGCATATCACTAAGCACTTGAAGCAAGAGGCTCATTAAGCAACACCTCATCCCTCCTTGATAGTATTGGCTTTTCCTATAGACTCAATGTGATCTTGGATCACTAAAATGTCAAATGTAGAGTCTTGAGCTTTTGGGCTTGAGCCAATCCTTTGTCCTTTATATTTTGAGGGATCCACTTTCATCATCCATGCCATGCCATTCATTGTGCTTTCCTGAAATATTTGTCTTGGAATAGCATTAGCTCAATGAGCTATATGTTGTTATGAATTACCAAAACCACCTAGGGATAGTTGCACTTTCAACAAGTTTCTGAACGTACTCCTTAAAAAATGTTCTCCAAAAGTTCCCTATGAAAGAATCCTTTCAAGCATCTGGTCGTCACAAATGTTTTGACTACTTGTGGAGCCAAAACGGACTCCGTATGAGTCAGATATCCATGTTTCAGTTAACACTGCGCAAAACTGATTCCGAACGACAGTTACAGACTAGTTCTTGTGTGGTTGTACTCGATTTTATCCATTCTACTTCACTAAACATCTCCATATGAGATCCAATTACTTGTAAGGAAATGCAAGAGATTTCTCGGTTATGATGATGCACTAGGTCCTTAGCTGGGACTTTGTGTATGTTCTCGAAGTTCGTTTGTTGAGTGCTCATTAAAAAAAGTTCACCTAAAGTTCCCTATGAAAGAACCCTTTGAAGTATCTGCTCGTCAGAAACTTTTTGACTACATGTGGAGCCAAAACAGACTCCATACGATTCAGATATCCATGTTCCAGTTAACACTGCGCAAAATTGATTCCGAACGACAATTACAGACTAGTTCTTGTGTAGTTGCACTCGAATTTTTCCATTCTACTTCACTAAACATCTCCATATGAGATCCAATTACTTGTAGGGAAATGCAAGAGACTTCTCGGTTATGATGATGCACTAGGTCCATAGCTGGGACTTTGTGTATGTTCTCGAAGTGCGTTTGTCGAGTGCTCATTAAGAAAGTTTCTATACAAGTTTCTGAACGAGCTCCATAAGAAAATTTCACCTAAATTTCCCTATGAAAGAACCCTTTGAAGTATCTGGTCGTCAGAAACGTTTTGACTACATGTGGAGCCAAAACGGACTCCATATGAGTCAGATATCCATGTTTCAGTTAACACTGCACAAATTTGATTCCGAACGACAGTTACATACTAGTTCTTGTGTAGTTGCACTCGATTTTTTCCATCCTACTTCACTAAACATCTCCATATGAGATCCAATTACTTGTAGGGTAGTGCAAGAGACCTCGGTTATGATGATGCACTAGGTCCATAGCAGGGACTTTGTGTATGTTCTCGAAGTGCGTTTGTCGAGTGCTCATTAAGATAGTTTCTATACTAGTTTCTGAACGAGCTCCGTAAGAAAAGTTCACCTAAAGTTCCCTATGAAAGAATCCTTTGAAATATCTGGTCGTCAGAAATGTTTTGACTACTTGTGGAGCCAAAATGGGCTCCGTTGAGTCAGATATCCATGTTTCAGTTAACACTGCGCAAAACTAATTCAGAACGACAGTTACATACTAGTTCTTGTGTAGTTGCACTAGATTTTTTCCATTCTACTTCACTAAACAGCTTCATATGAGATCCAGTTACTTGTTGGGAAATGCAAGAGACCGAGATTATGATGATGCACCAGGTCCATAGCTGGGACTTTGTGTACGTTCTCTAAAGGCGTTTGTCGAGTTCTTATTAAGAAAGTTTCTATACAAGTTTCTGAACGAGATCCTGAAAAACAAGTTTTGCAAAATTTCCCTATGGAAGAATCTTTTGAACGATCTGGTCGTCACGAATGTTTTGACTACTTGTGGAGCCAAAACAGACTCCGTATGAGTCAGATATCCATGTTTCAGATTAACATCACAAGAAAACTGATTCTCGAACAGCGATTCTGAGACTAGTTCTTGTGTAGTTGCATTCGATTTTTTCCATTCTACTTCACTAAACATCTCCATATGAGATCCAATTACTTGTAGGGAAATGCAAGAGACCTCGGTTATGATGATGCACTAGGTCCATAGCTCGGACTTTGTGTATGTTCTCGAAATGCGTTTGTCGAGTGCTCATTAAGAAAGTTTCTATACAAGCTTCTGAACGAACTCCCAAACAATATTTCTCCAAAGGTTCCCTATGAAAGAATCCTTTGAAGCATCTGGTCGTCACAAATTTTTTGACTACTTGTGGAGCCAAAACGGACTCTGTATGAGTCAGATATCCATGTTTCAGTTAACACTGCACAAAACTGATTTCGGACGACAGTTACAGACTAGTTCTTGTGTAGTTGCAATCGATTTTTCCATTCTACTTCACTAAACATCTCCATATGAGATCCAATTACTTGTAGGGAAATGCAGGAGACCTCGGTTATGATGATGCACTAGGTCCATAGCTGGGACTTTGTGTATGTTCTCAAAATGCGTTTGTCGAGTGCTCATTAAGAAAGTTTCTGTACAAGTTTCTGAACGAACTCCTTTAGAAATGTTCTCCAAAATTTCCATATGAAAGAATCCTTTGAAGCATCTGGTCGTCACAAACGTTTTGACTACTTTTGGAGCCAAAACGGACTCCGTATGAGTCAGATATCCATGTTTCAGTTAACACTTTGCAAAACTGATTCGAGCAGCGGTGTGATGACTAGTTATTGTGTAGTTGCACTCGATTTTTTCCATTCTACCTCACTAAACATCTCCATATGAGATCCAATTACTTGTAGGGAAATGCAAGAGACCTCAGTTATGATGATGCACTAGGTCCGTAGCTGGGAATTTGTGTATGTTCTTGAAATGCGTTTGTCGAGTGCTCATTAAGAAAGTTTCTATACAAGTTTTTGAACGAACTCCATAAGAAAAGTTCACCTAAAGTTTCCTATGAAAGAACCCTTTGAAGTATCTGTTCGTCACAAACGTTTTGACTACTTGTGGAGCCAAAACGGACTCCGTATGAGTCAGATATCAATATTTCAGTTAACACTGCGCAAAACTGATTCCAGACGACAGTTACACACTAGTTCTTGTGTAGTTGCACTCGATTTTTTCCATTTTACTGCACTAAACATCTCCATATGAGATCCAATTACATTGGGGAAATGCAGGAGACCTCGGTTATGATGATGCACTAGGTTCATAGCTGGGACTTTGTGTATTTTCTCGAAATGCGTTTGTCGAGTGCTCATTAAGAAAGTTTCTATACAAGTTTCTGAACGAACTCCTTAAGAAAATTTCTCCAAAAGTTCCTTATGAAAGAATTCTTTGAAGCATCTGGTCGTCACAAATGTTTTGACTACTTGTGGAGCCAAAACGGACTCCGTATGAGTCAGATATCCATGTTTCAGTTAACACTGCACAAAACTGATTCCGAACGACAGTGACAGACTAGTTATTGTGTAGTTGCACTCGATTTTTTCCAATCTACTTCACTAAACATCTCCATATGAGATCCAATTACTTCTAGGGAAATGCAAGAGACCTCGGTTATGATGATGCACTAGGTCCATAGCTGGGACTTTGTGTATGTTCTCGAAATGCGTTTGTCGAGTGCTCATGAAGAAAGTTTCTATACAAGTTTCTGAATGAACTCCTTAAGAAAATTTCTCCGAAAGTTCCCTATGAAAGAATCCTTTGAAGCATCTGGTCGTCACAAACGTTTTCTCTACTTGTGGAGCCAAAACGGACACCGTATGAGTCAGATATCCATGTTTCATTAACATTTGCATAAAACTGATTCGGACGACGCTTTAGACACTAGTTCTTGTGTAGTTGCACTCGATTTTTTCCATTCTACTTCACTAAACATCTCCATCTGAGATCCAGTTACTTGTAGGGAAATGCAAGAGACCTCGGTTATGATGATGCACTAGGTCCATAGCTGGGACTTTGTGTATGTTCTCGAAATGCGTTTGTTGAGTGCTCATTAAGAAAGTTTCTATACAAGTACCTGAACGAACTCCTTAAGAAAAGTTCTCCAAAAGTTCCCTATGAAAGAATCCTTTGAAGCATCTGGTCGTCTCAAACGTTTTGACTACTTGTGGAGCCAAAACGGACTCCGTATGAGTCAGATATCCATGTTTCAGTTAACACTGTGCAAAACTGGTTCCGGAAGACAGTTACGGATTAGTTATTGTGTAGTTGCACTCGATTTTTTCCATTCTACTTCACTAAACATCTTCATATGAGATCCAATTACTTGTAGGGAAATGCAGGAGACCTCGGTTACGATGATGCACTAGGTCCATAGCTGGGACATTGTGTATGTTCTCGAAACGCGTTTGTTGAGTGCTCATTAAGAAAGCTTCTATACAAGTTTCTGAACGAACTCCTTAAGAAAAGTTCTCCAAAAGTTCCCTATGAAAGAATCCTTTGAAGTATCTGGTCGTCACAAATGTTTTGACTACTTGTGGAGCCAAAATGGACTCCGTATGAGTCAAATATCCATGTTTCAGTTAACACTGCGCAAAACTAATTCCAGACGACAGTTACCGACTAGTTCTTGTGTAGTTGCACTCGATTTTCTCCATTCTACTTCGTTAAACATCTCCATATGAGATCCAATTACTTGTAGGGAATGCAGGAGACCTCGGTTATGATGATGCACTAGGTCCATAGCTGAGACTTTGCGTATGTTCTCGAAACGCGTGTGTCGAGTGCTCATTAAGAAAGTTTTTATACAAGTTTCTGAACGAACTCCTTAACAAAAGTTCTCCGAAAGTTCCCTATTAAATAATCCTTTGATGCATCTGGTCGTCACAAATGTTTTGACTACTTGTGGAGCCAACACGCATAGCATATGAGTCAGATATCCATGTTTCAGTTAACACTGCGCAAAACTGATTCCGGACGACAATTACAGACTTGTTCTTGTGTAGCTGCACTCGAATTTTTCCATTCTACTTCACTAAACATCTCCATATGAGATCCAGTTACTTGTAGGGAAATGCAGGAGACCTTGGTTGTGATGATGCACTAGGTCCTTAGCTGGGACTTTGTGTATGTTCTCAAAACGCGTTTGTCGAGTGCTCATTAAGAAAGTTTCTATACAAGTTTCTGAACGAACTCGTAAAGAATATTTCTCGAAAGGTTCCCTATGAAAGAATCCTTTGAAGCATCTGGCCGTCACAAATATTTTGACTACTTGTGGAGCCAAAACGGACTCCGTATGAGTCAGATATCCATATTTCAGTTAACACTGCGCAAAACTGATTCCGGACGAGAGTTACAGACTAGTTCTTGTGTAGTTGCAATCGATTTTTCCATTCTACTTCACTAAACATCTCCATATGAGATCCAATTATTTGTAGGGAAATGCAGGAGACCTCGGTTATGATAATGCACTAGGTCCATAGCTGGGACTTTGTGTGTGTTCTCAAAATGCGTTTGTCGAGTGCTCATTAAGAAAGTTTCTATACAAGTTTCTGAACAAACTCCTTTAGAAATGTTCTCCAAAATTTCCATATGAAAGAATCTGGTCGTCACAAACGTTTTGACTACTTGTGGAGCCAAAACTGACTCTGTATGAGTCAGATATCCATGTTTCAGTTAACACTGCACAAAACTGATTCCGAACGACGGTGACAGACTAGTTATTGTGTAGTTGCACTCGATTTTTTCCATTCTACTTCACTAAACATCTCCATATGAGATCCAATTACTTGTAGGGAAATGCAAGAGACCTCATTTATGATGATGCACTAGGTCCGTTGCTGGGAATTTGTGTATGTTCTTGAAATGCGTTTGTCGAGTGCTCATTAAGAAAGTTTCTATACAAATTTCTGAACGAACTCCTTAAGAAAAGTTCTGCAAAAGTTCGCTATGAAATAAATAATCCTTTGAAGCATCTGGTCGTCACAAACTTTTTGAATATTTGTGGAGCCAAAACGGACTCCGTATGAGTCGATATCCATGTTTGATTAACCTGCGCAAAAAACGATTCCGACGACGATTCTGAGACTAGTTCTTGTGTAGTTGCACTCGATTTTTTTCCATTTTACTTCTCTAAACATTCCATATGAGATCCAATTACTTGTAGGGAAATGCAAGAGACCTCGGTTATGATGATGCACTAGGTCCATAGCTGGGACTTTGTGTATGTTCTCGAAACGCGTTTGTCGAGTGCTCATTAAGAAAGTTTCTATACAAGTTTCCGAACGAAATCCTTAAGAAAATTTCTCCAAAAGTTCCCTATGAAAGAATCCTTTGAAGCATCTGGTCGTCACAAACATTTTGACTACTTGTGGAGCCAAACGGACTCCGTATAAGTCGATATCCATGCTTCAGATTAACATCACATAAAAACTGATTCGAGCAGCGCTTACACACTAGTTCTTGTGTAGTTGCACTCGATTTTTTTCATTCTACTTCACTAAACAACTCCATATGAGATCCAATTACTTGTAGGGAAATGCAGGAGACCTCAGTTATGATGATGCACTAGGTCCATAGCTGGGACTTTGTGTATGTTCCCGAAACGCGTTTGTCGAGTGCTCATTAAGAAAGTTTCTATACAAGTTTCTGAACAAACTCCTTAAGAAAAGTTCTCCAAAAGTTCCCTATGAAAGAATCCTTTGAAGCATCTGGTCATCACATACATTTTGACTACTTGTGGAGCCAAAACGGACTCCGTATGAGTAAGATATCCATGTTTGATTAACATCTGCATAAAACTGATTCGAGCAGCGCTACACACTAGTTCTTGTGTAGTTGCACTCGATTGTTTCCATTCTACTTCACTAAAGATCTCCATATGAGATCCAATTACTTGTAGGGAAATGCAGGAGACCTTTGGTTATGATGTTGCACTAGGTCCATAGTTGGACTTAGTGTATGTTCTCGAAACGCGTTTGTAGAGTGCTCATTAAGAAAGTTTCTATACAAGTTTCTGAACAAACTCCTTAAGAAAATTTCTCCAAAAGTTCCCTATGAAAGAATCCTTTGAAGCATCTGGTCGTCACAAATATTTTGACTACTTGTGGAGCCAAAACGGACTCCATATGAGTCAGATATCCATGTTTCAGTTAACACTGCGCAAAACTGATTCCGGACGACAGTTACACACTAGTTCTTGTGTAGTTGCACTCGATTTTGTCCATTCTACTTCACTAAACATCTCCAAATGAGATCCAATTACTTGTAGGGAAATGCAGGAGACCTCGGTTATGATGATGCACTAGGTCCATAGCTGGGACTTTGTGTATGTTCTCGAAACAGGTTTGTCGAGTGCTCATTAAGATAGTTTCTATATAAGTTTCTGAAAGAACTCCTTAAGAAAATTTCTCCAAAATTTCCCTATTAAATAATCCTTTGAAGCATCTGGTCGTCACAAACGTTTTGACTACTTGTGGAGCCAAAACGGACTCCGTATGAGTCAGATATCCATGTTTCAGTTAACACTGCGCAAAAATGATTCCGCACGACAGTTACAGACTAGTAATTGTGTAGTTGCACTCGATTTTTTCCATTCTACTTCACTAAACATCTCCATATGAGATCCAATTACTTTTAGGGAAATGCAGGAGACCTCGGTTAGGATGATGCACTAGGTCCATAGCTGAGACTTTGTGTATGTTCTCGAAACGCGTTTGTCGAGTGCTCATTAAGAAAGTTTTTATACAAGTTTCCGAACGAAATCCTTAAGAAACTTTCTCCAAAAGTTCCCTATGAAAGAATCCTTGGAAGCATCTGGTCGTCACAAATGTTTTAACTACTTGTGGAGCCAAAACGGACTCCGTATGAGTCAGATATCAATGTTTGATTAACACCATAAAACTGATTCCTAACGACGATTCTGAGACTAGTTCTTGTGTAGTTGCACTCGATTTTTTCCATTCTACTCCACTAAATATCTCCATATGAGATCCAATTACTTGTAGGGAAATGCACGAGACCTCGGTTATGATGATGCACTAGGTCCATAGCTGGGACTTTGTGTATGTTCTCGAAACACGTTTGTCGAGTGCTCATTAAGAAAGTTTCTATACAAGTTTCTTAACGAACTCCTTAAGAAAAGTTCTCCAAAAGTTCCCTATGAAAGAATCCTTTGAAGCATCAGGTTGTCACAAACGTTTTGACTACTTGTGGAGCCAAAACAGACTCCGTATGAGTCAGATATCCATGTTTCAGTTAACACTGCGCAAAACTGATTCCGAATGACAGTTACACACTAGTTCTTGTGTAGTTGCACTCGATTTTTTCCATTCTACTTCACTAAACATCTCCATATGAGATCCAATTACTTGTAGGGAAATGCAAGAGACCTCGGTTATGATGATGCAATAAGTCCA
>JAHIAM010004408.1:0-25685 GCA_021605205.1 Aegilops longissima | reverse complement strand
TTATGGAAGTCGCCGATGATCACAAGATCAAGATGGATGCAATGCGCTTGAAGATGAGAAAGATTAGAAAATATGCCATCCATACCGAGGCTTGGTATCATTATGTCGCTGGATCAGCTTGTTACCTTGGTTGTGATTATGATCGATTTGTTTTCGATTGAAATGTTTTACATAGTTTCAATGTATGGTTTAATTAATTTAGATGCTCGCAGAGCTTTATGTTGTTAGATGAGAACTATGTATGTACTTTGGTTTTATGTGATGATGAACTTCTATTAATTTGGTCACTTAATTATCTATTCATGATGTTCTGTGAATGATTTTTGACACACTTAATTATATATAATGCACGCAGATGAACCGACAATGGATGTACGTGACGTATACACTCCGAGTACATTAAGGGCGCGCATGATTTTCTCTAAATGGCTGAGGCAAACAAGCAGAATGGTTTTATGTGTTGTCCATGCCCTATATGTGGGAATACAAGTCTTACTCGACCGGAAAATCCTTCACACCCACCGCTTTATAAGGGTTTCATGCCACACTATAATGTTTGGACGAGGTAACGGAGAAATAGGGTTTATGATGGAAGACGGCGAGGAAGAAGAGTACGATGACAACTATGTGCCCCTGAATACGGTGATGCTACTCGAACATCAAGATGCACTGCACGATATGCACGATGGTGCTGAACGGGCAAAGCTGCTGAAGATCAAGAGGAACCAGCGATGTGCCCGATGATGATGATCTCCGCTGGTCATTGTCGATGCAAGGAGACAATGCGAAGTCAAACGAGAAGCTGAAGTTCGATCGCATGTTAGAGGATCACAAAAAGGGTTGTACCCCAATTCGAAGATGGCAACACAAAGCTCGGTACCGTGCATCAATTGCTGCAAAGGAAGGCAGAGAATGATGCTCGATAAAGGATTTGAGAAGCTACTCAAAATAATGAAGAAGAAGCTTCCAAAGGATAACGAATTTCCGACAAAGACATACGCAGCAAAGAAGGTCGATGCCCTCTAGGATTGAGGTGGATAAGATGCATGCATGCCCTAATGATCTGATCCTCATCAAGGTGCCTACAAGGATCTGAACGCGATGCCCGGTATGCGTGCATTGCGGTATAAGATCGACGAGATGACCCGGTGATGTTGACGCGAGCCTCCAGAAGAGGGTTCTCAAGGTGATGTGGTATGCTCATAATACCACGGTTGAAACGCCTGCTCGTAAACGGAGAGCATGCCAAGTTGATGCGATGGCACAGTGAGGACCGTAAGAAAGACGGAAGTTGAGAGCACCACGACGGGTCGCAGTGGAGAAAAATTGAGAGAAAGTACTGGGATGAGTTTGCAAAGGACCCAAGGAACGATGGTTTGCTTTAAGCACGGATGGCATTAATCCTTTCGGGAGCAGAGCAGCAATCACGCACCTGGCCCATGACTCTATGTATGTATAACCTTCCTCCTTGATGCATGAAGCGGAAGTTCATTATGATGCCGTTCTCATCCAAGGCCCTAAGCAACCGCAACGACATTGATGTGTACCTAAGGCCATTAGTTGAAGAACTTTTACAGCTGTGGAATGGAAACGTGTACGACGTGGATGAGCACAAAAGTAGGAATTTGACCTAAAGGCGTTGTTGTTCGTGACCATCAACGATTGGCCCGCCTCAAGAACCTTTCGTGACAGATAAACAAGGGATACCACGATGCACGCACTGTTTACTTGACACCGATAGTATATACTGCGAAGCTGCAGGAAGAATGTGTACTGGCCATCGCCGATTTCTTCCAACCAACCATCAATGTCGAAAGAAAGCCAAGCATTTCAGAGGCAGGCAGATCACCGAATAAGCCCGCCATGCGCATCGGTGATCACATACTTGCTATGGTCAATGATTTACACGTAATCTTTGGAAAGGGTCCCGCGGACTAGCTGTTCCAATGACGCCGAGAATCACGCACCCATGTGGAAGAAGAAATCTATATTTTGGGACCTACCTCATCGAAAGACTCTAGAGGTCCGCCTTCGATCGACGTGATGCACGTGATTTAAGAACCTTTGCGTGAACCTGCTAGGCTTTGGGCGGTATGGAAGACAAAAGATACACCGAGGCACGAGAGGACCTCGCAACGCTTGCACGAAAAAGAGGGCATGCTTCCAAGCAAGATGAAGGTCCTGCCAGCTACGCCTACGAAAGAAGAGAAATAAATATTCTTTCAATGCCTGCTCAAGATGAAGGTCCCGACTGGCTTCGTCAATATAAAGGGAATAATAAATATGCCAGAGAAAAGTTCCGTAACCTAAAGTCTCATGACTGCCACATGATTATGACGCAACTGCTTCGGGTTGCATTGAGGGGCTTCTACCGAAAACGTCCGATTAGCCATTGTGAAGCTATGTGCATTCCTCAATGCAATATCTCAAAAGGTGATCGATCCAGAAATCGTACTAACGCTTAAGGAGTGATGTGGCGAATGTCTTTTCAGTTTCGAGCTGGTGTTCCCACCATCCTTCTTCAATATCATGGCGACGCCCTAGTTCATCTAGTCGATTAGATTGTCATTCTGGGCCCGTCATTTCTACACAATATGTACCCTTTGAGAGGTTCATGGAGTCCTAAAGAAATATGTTCAGAATCGCACTAGGCCAGAAGGAAGCATCTCCATGGGCCATCAAACAGAGGATGTCATCGGGTTTTGTGTTGACTTCATTCCTGGCCTTAAGAAGATAGGTCTCCCTAAATCGCGGTATGAGGGGAGACTGACCGAAAAGGCACGCTTGGAAGAGACTCAATAATATGCAGGACGGATATTCTTGGTCTCAAGCACACCACACGCTTCTACAGTAACTCTACCTTGGTGACCCCAGATGTCGATGAACACAAGAACAGTCTCAAGCCCAAACACCCGGAGCAAAGGCGACGACTAGATTACATGTGAACACATCAGACTTTCAGCAGTTGGTTGGAAACACATCTCAGAGGTGACAAGACTGTTTGTGATGAGCTGTACTTGTTGTCCAGGGACCATCTTCGACTGTAATGATTTGGAAAGGATACGAGATAAATGGGAATACATTTTACACGATTGACCAAGATGAAAAGAGCACCAACCAAAACAGCGGTGTCCGCTTGATGCAGCAACCAACAAGGAAATGACACATATTATGGTTACATAGTAGACATATGGGAACTTGACTACGGAGTAGATTTTAAGGTCCTTTGTTTAAGTGCAAGTGGGTCAATCTGTCGAGATATGGGTAGTGTAGACCCACAGACGGAATGACAACAAGGATCTGAAAATCTTGGGTACACCGACGAACTGCTCGTCCTAGCCAATGATGTGGCACAGGTTATCTATGAGAAGGACATGTCTACCATACCGAGGAAAAGAAAAGATAAGGAAGAGAATACATCATACAATGAGCCAAAGCGCCACATAGTTCTTTCAGGAAAAGGGACATCCCGGGAGTGGAGGGCAAGATGACATGTCTCAAGAGTATGAAAAGTTTCATGAAATTCCCTTCAAAGTCAAGGCTGACCCAAGCATCCTGATAAACGATGAAGATTATCCATGGTTACGGCGAATAAGCAACGACATAAGCGAAGAAAAAGCGAAGACTTTCTCCCGCAACTATTATGATGATACCATGCCAACTTTGTAACAGATTTAGTATGATACCATTGCCCGCTTTGTACTCACACCGGTTTATAAGCCCGCCCCTCTACACGCCTTTGTTGAGCTCACAAACTTGTGATTCACACAAATTTCAAAGAAAACTAATGGCACAAACAGAAAGTTTATAATTTTGCTGACCTAAAAGCAAAAAAGAATTAAAAAATAAAGCAAAAACCAAAAGAAAATAAAATAAATAAATAAAGCAAAAAGTGTTTTCAAATAATAAAATAGTAATAATAAGTATTTTGTTGTAAGTACAAACAAAATAAAATATATAAAGCAACAAAGAAAATAAAAAAAGTTTTCAAATTTGAAAACTAATGGCACTAACAGAAAGTTTATAATTTTTCTAAATCTAAAACCAAGAAGAATTAAAAATAAAGCAAAAACAACAAAGAAATGCAGAAAGCAAAACAAAAAACTGGAAAAAATAAAAATAGCAATAATAAGTATTTTGTTGTAAGTAGAAACAAAATAAAATAAATAAAGCAACAAAGAAAACAAGAAAACAAAAAAGTGCCACCCATCGGGCCCCCACGGCCTGAATACGACTAGAAACCCTACCATGGGCCAGGATTCAGCACGCTGGAGGCCCAAGAGGCCCACAGCACGGATTGCACGGTTAGGGTCTGAAGCTCTTAGTTGAGAGGAGCTCGAGAGGTGGCGAGCAGCGCTTATAAACCACTCTCGAGCTCTCTCAACTAGCGAGGTGGGACTAAACTTTTCGCGCAAGGGCAACATTAGTTTTTGGTCCCGTCTCGTGGCACCAACCGATTAGCAGATATTCCCGTTCGTGGCTCCAACTGACTAATGCCTCTTTAGTCCCGGTTGGTGCCACCAACCGACCAAAGGTCGCCGCTTCCCCGCCTTTGGGCTGCTGAAAATTTGTTTTGGTCCCGATTGGCGGCACCAACCGACTAGTAGTATTAGTCCCGTTGGTGCCACGAACCGACTAATGCACTTGTTATATAAGAAAACACTTGGGAAATTTCAGATTTCTCGCCAGTTCTCGATGACGCCGAAGCACATCGACGCCGCCAGTTGCCCTCGACGCCGCTGCCGCTTCGCTGCCGCTGCCGCCGCCAGAATCACTGCTGCCGCTGCGCTTCGCCTCTTGCTCGCCTGCCCGACGCTGGCCCGCCTGCCCACTACCGCCGCTGCCGCCATGCCTGCCGCCTGACGCTGCGCCTGCCCGCCGCTGCGCCTCGCCTGCGTTCTGCGTTGCCGCCGCTCATCGCTTCTGCCCCGACGCCGCCGCTGCCCGCCTCTGCCCCCGACGCGGCCTCCGCCTGCCCACCACTGTCGCTCACGCCTGCCTCGCCTGACGCTGCCAAGGCCGCCTGCTCAAGACTCGCCGCCATCCGCGCCTGCCCCGAATTCCGCCATCTCGCCACAGCTATCCGTCACGCGCCTCCTTTTTTTCATATTTTTTCATATATATATGCTTGATTTATATATTTTTTGTATGAATGTATGTATTTTTTCAATTGTAATATGCATGGTGTTTTCAATTGTTCTCTGATTTAGTACATTAATTTTAGGTTAGTCTCATTTTTAGAAAAGTTTTATATATTTAGGACTAAGGAAGAGAAGGAAGAAGGAAGAAGAAGAAAAGTTTTATATATGCAAAAGTTACATTTTTAGAAAAGTTTTATATATCTAGCTAGAAAGAAGGAAGAAGAAGAAAAGAAGGAGAGGAAAAGGAAAATAAGAAGAGGAAGAAAGGAGAAGAAGAGGAGAGGAAGAAGAGGAGAAATAATAAGAGGAGGAAAAAGAAGAAGAAGAGGAGAAGAAGAAGGAATAGAGGAGAAGAAGAAAAATAGAATATTTTCTATTTTTCTTCTCCTCTATTCCTTTCTTCTTCTCCTCTTTTTTTTTCTTTTTTTCTTCGATCTTCTCCTCTCATCGCCGATATACCCTCCCGATAACTTCAACATGAGGGGGTCCATATACCCTCCCGATAACTTCAATACGTGGGGGTCGATATACCCTCCCGATAACATTAATTTCTCCAGGTATGTATCTCTGCTGTTTCGATATTACCCCTTGAAGCGCTTGTCGATATTATCCCGGCCGAGGGTTCTAGGGTCGAGGGATCGAGGGTTCCAGGATCGCCTAGGGTCGGGGTTCGAGGTCATCGCCGAGGGTCGAGATTCCAGTGTCAAAGTATTGAAGAATTCATGGCTTCATCATTAGCCGAAGTAATCATGGCATGATGTTCCTCCAAAGTTAGCTCGAATGGAGTTCCGGATAGATAATTTGCCTTTTGTACTAATTTCAGCAAAGGCCTTCCAAATAACAATATTCGAAGGTTCTTGCTGAACTTTGTACCAAAAAGCTAATTATCCTATCTGGGACTCCGCTCCAAAATAACTTTGGAGAGCTTCGCACCATCATGCACCTGCTACATTTCGCCTAATGATGAAGACATGGTTTTGTTGAACTTTGACACTAGGCAACCTCCCGACCTCGGCGATCCTCGACCTCTGACCTCGACCGCCGGGCGATCCACGACCTCTACCCCATCATCAAGCGCCGATGCCCACGCCACTTGTGGGACATAGATGTAGTGTTCAACGCCGACCCCTCCCGATAGCTTCAACACGGGGGTAGAAATTACCCTCCTAGCTTGAAGCTGCTCGAGGCCACCCCCAACCCTTAAAGCGCTTGTTGAGGCCACCCCAAACCCTAGAGAAGCAGCGCCGAGGCCACTAATATGATTCCTTATTGTGATTAGCTAGCTAGTTCTACATTTGCCACCAATATATCCATATCTGTCATGTTTGAATAATAATTTCCATGTTGTAAATATTTGTAGAAACTATGGACACCCCCGAGACGAAGCACAAGAAGCGCTATTGAGGGACATAATCGCACAAGGAAGTGATGCCGCCTGCTTCGTTGATGTTTCTCAACGACAACGATGGTCTGCAAGGAGAGGGTGAAGAAGCAGCTGGCTATGATTTACATGGTTCGGCGACCCAATGCCGTGCAAGAAGGAGAGGGTGAAGAAGAAGACCGTGAGGACGGCTCCGTGATCACCAAACCGAGTCCGCAAGGTATATATATTAGTTAAGCTCGTGCTGACTAGCTAATTGATGCATTCATTGTTTTGGTATGTACACATATATTAATTAACTCTCGCCTTTGTTCTTTTTCTAGCCTCCGGATTGAGCACAACTTCGTAAAGAGACGAGGCCCAAGAAAAAGTTGAGCTCGGATGAAAAGTTTGAGATCATACAAATCGCAATGACAGCCAACCGATTGAACCCTACCGACAAAGAAGGCATTTGTTGCTCAAAGCGGGTTCGTTAGGGACAAGATCCCGATCAGCATCCACCAATGGTATAAGCTTAAGAACGAAGACCCCGAGGTGTCTTGTGTCAATGATATGCAGAAAATGATCTTTGACCGAGCTGAAGTCAAATGTTACCCTACCGCTAGAGGATGATCCGGAGAAGCCAGTAATAGAGCCATTAATCAAGTCTTTTGCTCTTAAAAGATGGCAGAACTATTCAGGAATTGGAAGAAAGAACTCAATACGTATGTCGAAAAAAATGAGACACCAGAATTCAAGGGCAAATATGAGAAGATCAGAGATGATCGCCTGCATTTGTGGCCTACAAGACATCGGAAAAGAGTAAAAGATGTCATGCACAAACAAGAGAAATGCTGCGAAGAAGAAGCTTCACCATCGCACGGGTCGTGGTATACCTCAGAGTCTGCCTAAGTGGGCCAAGGCTGAGAATGATCTGCTTGATAAAGGGATCGAACCAGAGACAATGAATAGCCGACTGCTGTCGGACTTGGTTCTTTGGGGTCATGCGGATCCTTGGACCCTATAACAGGGAAGTGCATTTGGACGGACGCAATTGGACATACCAGTCAAGAGGCTTCAGCAATATATCGAAGCAGCGCAGCAAGGGAAGTTCGCTCTGCAGACAGGAGAAGGACGAGCTCACAATGGCCCTCGAATCTCGAGCACCCCGGACGGACACGAGGCACGCCAGTTCGCTTCGTGGAAGGCTGGATTTTGCATTTGGGGGTTACAAAACCCATGAGAGGAGGAAGAAACCGAGCAGAGCCTAATGCAGGCTGCACTAAAGGGTAATGGGGCTAGAGGAACGAGAAGAGGAACGAGAAGCAGCAGATCACAACAAACGACCGCCAAGCTTCCCCGGTTACCCCGCCATCTCAGCGGAGAAGCAGCGTGGCTTCCACCGAGCTGCTTCAGCCAGAGCAGCATGCCTTGACGGCTCTGCCAGCTATCCCGTGGATGCTATCACGAATGTTGAACATTGCCACCTTATGGCGCAATGGAGCAATTTGAAGGTCAAGGCGGTTATTGGCTCCATTTATCCTACTAAACCCGACTCAACTTTTCACCGCCGGCCGATTCCGTATGATATGCTAAGGTGATGGTCGATGAAATAACGGAGGGATTTGAGGACCTCCGCTTTACCACCCTACCGGTGAAGGGAGTATCGGCTGGGTTCTGCTCAAGACTCCATGCCTATGGCGGAAGGATCTCATCAAACTTCCGAACTGCACGCCCCGCCTCCTCCTCCTCCGCGAAGTCAGGCACTCCGCCTCCTCCGCCTCCTCCTCCGGCGAGTGACGATCAGGGCACTCGCCGGCTTCTTCTCCGGCGCGGGCGGCACTGCCTCTTGTCCGCCTGCACCGGCGCGCCCGAGCCAGCCTCCTTCTCCGCCGCTCGCCAGCAAGGGCGAAGAGATCCGCCGCCGCCCGCTGCTCCGCCGCTAGTCCTCCTTTCTCCGCCGTAAGCAAGGAAAGAAGACATCCGCCCGCTCGCTTCGCCGGGTTTAGCAAAGACAGCCAAAGGCGGAGGAGATATAGATTCGTCCTTCTCAAGACTCTGAGAAGTTACCGCACGAGAGGAGCGAGGAGGAAAACGCCAAGATCGCAGCAGATCAAGTGGATGACTGGTTTCAAGGGTTGAAAGCAAAGAGACATCCACCGGAGGAGAAGGTAGATCCGTCAAAGGAGCAAGCGCATCTGCTGCCCCGACAAAACCACCCAAGTCTCCGCCAAAGGAAACTATGAGCGATTATTGAAAGGCATTTGCCAAAGCGAGAGGTCGGGAAGTACTGCCAGTGATCAAAGGATGAAAGAACGACGAGCTGGGAAACAAATTGCCCAGCTCGCGTAAAGCCGAAGCAATCGTGCCCCCGCCAAGGTGCTCGCTAGCTTACATCGCCGATCCGAGGATGGTGCCCGGTTATGGCAATCCCTGCATATTACCTGCCCGACGATGTACATTATGATTTCTTGAGGTGCAGATACAAAGATACGAAGTACGGGAAGCCTCTCACAAAGATGAAAGCTCTCTATCAACGATGATGGAAGATTGCATGATTGGTACATGAAAACCTGCAAAGAGTCCGAGGGGAGGAGTACTTTGTATTTGGGAGTTAAAAGGAGCATGACCTCCTTGAATTGAACTGCTTGCCTATTCCATTTGAGGAGTTCTATCAGTTTTTCAATCAATTGGCCCTCGATAAAACAACGGTCACCTGCTATGTCCTGTAAGTAGTACTACTTCTGTCATTACATCTCTATATAACTCAGCCCTTTCATTGCATGTATTTATAAATATCCTCACTATATTATGCAGATTGAAGATCGCCAATTGAAGAAAAGACAAGTGGGTGATATTGGGTTCATTAACACATATCTCATAGATGCAACTGAGGTTAAATTTCATGCCAAAGATACTGAGGCCAACTTGCTACAATCGCTGGTAATAAATGAACACAAAGATATAATACTCTTTCCTTACAACTTCAAGTGAGTGTTACGTCTTGTGGCATATTCGGTTTCCTTATTAGTCCAGGTTATAGTAATGTAATATTGATTTATGCATGTGTGCGCAGCTACCACTATATTCTCCTAGAGATTAAGATTGAGAAGGGTGTAGTAACTGTCTTTGACTCCAAGAGAAAAGATCCCAAGGAGTATGCGGACATGACCGAAATGCTCGAGAAGTAAGTTAAATCGATCATTATCCACAATATCAGCAACTTTGTTCATTTCTGATATCAAGTAATTGTTTTCTTATGGCAGGGCTTGGGGAAAATTCACCAAAAAGCTCCGGGACTACCAAGAAGCTGCAATTTAGACACCGAAAGTAAGTAATATATAGTAGCATATTCCATGCGATCTCCTAGTGATTCAAGCACTAGTTTCATCAATACCATTTAGCATGCTTGCTAATTATCAGTTTGATTGACCTCTTTTCTTGTAAAGTGGTTGTGGCAGGAACAAGGAATGATTTCTGTGGATACTACGCTTGTGAGTCCATCCGCCACACGACCTGTGAGAGGGGCTACTCCGACAAACAATATGAAGTGCGAAATAAAAAATATTCACAATTTTATTTTATTACCATCATTTGTGTTGAGTTTCATTCATTCATATATATATATATATATATATATATATATATATATATATATATATATATATATATATATATATATATATATATATATATATATATATATATATATATATATTGACCCTTTCTTAAAATTAGATGTTTCGAAGGGGATGAACTCCTAGCACCAGATCGCATGCAGCAATTCAAGAGGAATTGGTGCATTCTTTCTCACTAGTAGAAAAAGGCCTATAGTCTCGGTTCATAAGGGCCTTTAGTCCCGGTTCATGAACCGACCAAAGGGTCGGTACTAATACCTCACCCTTTAGTACGGGTTCCATCCAGAACCGGGACAGATGGGCCTCACGTAGCCTCTGTCCGGCCGAGCTCAGTAGAGGGTTTTGTCCCTGTTGGGGCACCAACCGACCAATAGGCATCCACGCCACAAGATTTCTTTTGGCTCTGGTTTTGTTTTTTAAAGAGGGGGGGTTTGGGGTTTTGGGGTTAATTTAGGTGTTTCATATATTGTGCTATAGCTAGCTAATTAATAGAGAAAAGTGTCCTTCTTTGTCCGTGTTGGTCGACGCCACGTGACTATACATATGTATAGAGAGGACTAACTAGACATGCAGCTAGCTAGTAATTGCAAAATGTAAGATCGCTATGAACATATATATGCACACAGAGAGAAGTGATATCACCACCTCTCCTTCTCCGAGAGATTTGTCTTAACAACAAGTTCTCAGATATCTATCCGACACTACCGGATACATATATACAATAATTATCTTTTACAATACGGACGCAGGTCCACATGGTATTCCCCTGCCTTCAGCATCACATAGTCAAGAAAGAATGCCTAATTCCTCTTTAATTGCTCCCTGCCATCTGGTGCTAGGAGTTCATCCCACAATAAAACATCTAATTTTAAGAAAGGGGTCAATACATACATATATATATATATATATATATATATATATATATATATATATATATATATATAGGACAAATTTTATCTACCACCAAAGGTAGTTACCACCACTTCATGCTTGGTGTTGTATGTAGTATGTAAAACCGAAAGTATGTACGCCAGAGTATGTAGTATATAACGATGTTTAGGTACTATATATACTACTTTTTAGGTAGTATGTACCATATTTAAGCATGTTTTTTTACGCATAAATATGTACGATTTCATAAATATAACAAAAACTATGGGCTCATATGCAATTTTTCATGTAACTTATGCTTAAATATCTTAGATATAGTGTATGAACATATTTAGAGGATAAAGTAGTATATATAGTACCACATGGTAGTATATCAGACATGGGGTAACTACCACTAGGTGGTAGGATGTATATATATATATATATATATATATATATATATATATATATATATATATATATATATATATATATATATATATATGAATATGATCTATACCTAGTATATACATAAAAGAATAATGAATATATTGTTATCAACAGCCATGGTCAAATAGGATCATAGTTCCTGGTTAGTGCCATAACTTTTACAGTCATCAACATGTTAATGGTATATGAACCCGACATTATTGGTACCAAGGTGTTTTCAGTTTCAATTATCAGGATGCAGTTGAGCATGCATCTTCCCCTGTCTTCCACCCTTTCAACATCTGCATTCCTGAAAGCACGTCAAGGCAAGTAATCTTCAGGATTGCCATAACCGGCACCATCCTCGGATCGACGATGTCGCTAGCAGGCACCTTGAGCGGGAAGATTACTTGTCTTCGACGATGTACAATTTGATTTCTTGAGGTGTAGATAAAGATACGAGTAACGGAAGCCTCTCGAAAAGATGAAAGCTCTAACAACGATGATGCTAAGATTGCATGATTGGTACATGAAAACCTGCAAAGAGTCCGAGGGGAGGAGTACTTTGTATTTGGGAGTTAAAAGGAGCATGACCTCCTTGGAATTGAACTGTTGCTCATTCCATTTGAGGAGTTCTATCAGTTTTTCAATCAATTGGCCTCGATAAAACAACGGTCACCTGCTACCGTCTGTAAGTAGTACTACTTCTTGTCATTAAGTATCTCTATATAACTCAGCCCTTTCATTGCATGTATTTATAAATATTCTCACTATATTATGCAGATTGAAGATCGCCAATTGAAGAAAAGACAAGTGGGTGATATTGTTCATTAACATATCTCATAGATGCAACTGAGATTAAATTTCATGCCAAAGATACCGAGGCCAACTTGCTACAATCGTTGGTAATAAATGAACACAAAGATATAATACTTTTCCTTACAACTTCAAGTGAGTGTTACTGTCTTGTGGCATATTCGGTTTCTTATTAGTCCAGGTTATAGTAATGTAATATTGATTTATGCATGTGCGAGCTACCACTATATTCTCCTAGAGATTAAGATTGAGAAGGGTGTAGTAACTGTCTTTGACTCAAGCTTAAAAGATCCCAAGGAGTATGCGGATATGACCGAAATGCTCGAGAAGTAAGTTAAATCGATCATTATCCACCATATCAGCAACTTTGTTCATTTCTGATATCAAGTAATTGTTTTCTTTGTATGGCAGGGCTTGGGAAAATTCACCAAAAAGCTCCGGACTACCAAGAAGCTGCAATTTAGACACCCAAAGTAAGTAATATATAGTAGCATATTCCATGCGATCTCCTAGTGATTCAAGCACTAGTTTCATCAATACCATTTAGCATGCTTGCTAATTATCAGTTTGATTGACCTCTGTTTCTGTAAAGTGGTTGTGGCAGGAACAAGGGAATGATTTCTGTGGATACTACGCTTATAGTCCATCCGCCACACGACCTGTGAGAGGGGCTACTCCGACAAACAATATGAAGTGCGAAATAAAAATATTCACAATTTTATTTTATTACCATCATTTGTGTTGAGTTTCATTCATATATATATATATATATATATATATATATATATATATATATATATATATATATATATATATATATATATATATATATATATGTATGTATGTATTGACCCCTTCAGAAAATTAGATGTTTCGAAGGGGATGAACTCCTAGCACCAGATCGCATGCAGCAATTCAAGAGGAATTGGCGGCATTCTTTCTTGACCACGTGATCGCTGAAGACGGAGAATACTATGTGGACCACGCCATCCATATTGTAAAAGATAATTATTGTATATATGTAGCCGTAGTGTCGGATAGATATACGAGAACTTGTTGTTCGACCAATCTCTGGAGAAGGAGAGGTGGTCGATATCACTTCTCCTCTGTATGCATATATGTTCATGACGATCTTCTGTTTGCTTAATTACTAGCTAGCTAGCTGGTTCTAGCTAGTCCTCTCTATATGTATAGTACGAAGGCGACTCAAGCACGGACAAAAGAGAGGACACTTTCTTTATTAATTAGCTAGCTATAGCACAATATATGAAACACCTAAATTAACCCCCAAAACCCCCCAAACACCAACCGGGACCAAAGGCCCTCCTGCCTCGGCTCAGCAGACAAAGCACGTGGAGGACTGATCAGTCCCGGTTCTGATAGAACCGACTAAAGGGCCAGTATTAGTATCGATTCTTTAGTCCCGGTTCAGAACCGGGACTAAAGGCTCCTTACCAACCGGGACAATAGGCCCTTATTCTACTAGTGTTGATGAGGTAATTGTACCTCTCCCTAATTGAAAATAGTTCATCACAGAAATCAGTTCCAAGGACGCCTACACCAATTAGTGAGGAAGTTAATGATAATGATCATGAAACTTTGGATCAACTTATACATCAACCTCGTAGGTCAACCAGAGTATGATCCGCACTGAGTGGTACGGTAATAATATTCTGGAGGTCATGTTGCTAGACCATGATGAACCTAATAATTATGAGGAAGTGATGATGAGCCCAGATTCCGCTAAATGGCTTGACGCCATGAAATCTGAGATGGATCCATGTATGAGAACAAAGTGTGGATTTTGGTTGACTTGCCCAATGATCGGCAAGCCATAGAGAATAAATGGATCTACAATAAGAAGACCGACGCTGACGGTAATGTTAGTGTCTACAAAGCTCGACTTGTTGCAAAAGGATTTCGACAAGTTCAAGGAGTTGACTACGATGAGACCTTCTCACCCGTAGTGATGCTTAAGTCTGTCTGAATCATGTTAGCAATTGCCGCATTTGATTATTATGAAATTTGGCAAATGGATGTCAAAACTGCATTCCTTAATGGATTTCTTGAGGAAGAGTTGTATATGATGCAAGCATCGAGGAGTTGGAATATACGCTTTGATAATGTGATCACGGCATATGGTTTTATATAGACTTTTGGAGAAGCCTGTCTTTATAAGAAAGTGAGTGGGAGCTCGGTAGCATTTCTAATATTATATGTAGATGACATACTTATTGATTGAAAATGATACTGAATTTCTGGATAGCATAAAAGGATACTTGAATAAGAATTTTTCAATGAAAGACCATGGTGAAGCTGCTTATATATTGGGCATCAAGATCTATAGGGATATATCAAAATGCTTAATTGGAATTCACAAAGCACATACCTTGATAAAGTTTTGAAGAAGTTCAAAATGGATCAGTCAAAGGAAGGGTTCTTGCCTGTGTTACAAGGTGTGAAATTGAGTCGACTTAATGCCCACCACTGCAGAAGATAGAGAGAAATGAAAGTCATCCCCTATGCTTCAGCCATAGGTTCTATCATGTATGCAATGCTGTGTACCAAACCTGATGTGTGCCTTTCTATAAGTTTAGCAGGGAGGTACCAAGTAATCCAGAGTGGATCATCGGACAGCGTCAAGAACGCCCCGAAATATCCGAAAAGGACTAAGGATATGTTTTCGCTTGTGGAGGTGACAAAGAGCTCGCTATAAATGGTTACATCGATGCAAGTTTTGACACTCGATCCGGATGACTCTAAGTCACAAACCGGATATGTATTTATATTGAATGGTGGAGTTGTTAGTTGTGCAGTTCCAAGCAGTGTCGTATGGATCTACGGTGAAGATGAGTACATAGCTGCTTCGAAGCAGCAAATGAAGGAGTCTAGATGATGGAGTTAATATCCCATCTAGGTGTCATACCTAGTGCATCGGGTCTAATGAAAATCTTTTGTGACGACATCGAGCAATAGCCTCATGAAGGAATCCACATTTCACAAGGGAACCAAACACATCAAGAGACACTTCAATTCCATCCGCAATCAAGTCAAGGAGGGAGACATAGAGATTTGCAAAATACACACGGATCTGAATGTTGCGTACCCATTGACTAAGCCTCTTCCACGGGAAAAACATGATCATCACTAAGACTCCATGTGTGTTAGAAACATTACTATGTAATCTAGATTACTGACTATAGTGAAAGTGGGAGACAGAAGGAAATATGCCCTAGAGGCCATAATAAAGTTGTTATTTATATTTCTATCATGATAAATGTTTATTATTCATGCTACAATCGCATTAACCGGAAACTTAGTACATGTGTGAATACATAGACAAAAAGGGTGTCCCTAGTATGCCTCTACTTGACTAGCTCGTAATCAAAGATGGTCAAGTTTTTGACCATAGACATGTGTAGTCATTTGATGAACGGGATCACATCATTAGAGAATGATGTGATGGACAAGACCCATCCGTTAGCTTAGCATTAGCGATCGATTTGTTGTATTGCTACAACTTTCTTCATGACTTATACATGTTCCTTTGACTATGAGATTCTGCAACTCCCAAATACCGGAGGAACACCTTGTGTGTTATCAAACGCCACAATATAACTGGGTGATTATAAAGATGCTCTATAGGTGTCTCCAAGGTGTTTGTTGGGCTGGCATAGATCGAGATTAGGATTTGTCACTCCAATTATCGAGAGGTATCTCTCGCCCTCTCGGTAATGCACATCATTATGAGCCTTGCAAGCAATGTGACTAATGATTTAGTTGTGGGATGATGCACTACGGAACTAATAAAGAGACTTGCCGGTAACGAGATTGAACTAGGTATGATGATACCCATGATCGAATCTCGCAAGTAACATACCGATGACAAAGGGAACAACGATGTTGTTATGCGGTTTGACCGATAAAGATCTTAGTTGAATATGTAGGAGCCAATATGAGCATCCAGGTTCCGCTATTGCTCATTGGCCGGAGATGTGTCTCGGCCATGTCATATAGTTCTCGAACCCGTAGGGTCCGCAAGTTTCATGTTCGGCGACGATTTGTATTATGAGTTATGTGATTTGATGACCAAGATTGTTTGGAGTCCCTGATGAGATCACAAACGAATGAGGAGTCTCAAATGGTCGATAGGTAAAGATTCAGATATTGAAGGTTCCATTCAGACATCGGAATGGTTCCGAGTGATTCGGCATTTTTCGGAGTATCGGAGGTTACCGACTTCTCTGTGGGGAAATCATGGACCTTATGGACCATGGAAGAGAAGAGGGACATCCCACAAGGGGAGGCCCCCACAAGTGGAGTCCAATAGAAGGGAGGGGCGCGCCCCTTCCCTCTTCCTCCCTCTCCTTCCCCTTTTTCCCTCCAAGAAAGGAAGGAGGGGGCGAATCCTATTGGACCGGGAGTCCGTAGGACTTCCCTTGGCGCGCCTCTAGGGACGGCCTCCTCCCCCCTCCTTTATAGACGTGGAGGGGGCACCCCAAAGGCACAAAAGTCTTCTTTAGCTGTGCGCCCCCTCCACAGTTACATACCATGGTCATATCGTCAGAGTGCTTTGGCAAAGCCCTGAGCCGGTAACTTCATCATCACTGCCGCCACGCCTGGCCGGGCCGACGGAACTCTACCTCGACCTCAAAATCTGGATCAAGAGCTCGAGGGACGCCATCGAGCTGAATGTGTGCTGAACACGGAGGTGCCATAATGCTCGTTGTTTGATCGTTGAATCGCCAAGATGTTCGACTACATCAACCGTGATTACTAAACGCTCCGCTTTGGTCTACGAGGGTATGTGGACACACTTCCTCTCTCGGTGCTATGCATCTCCTAGATAGATCTTGTGTGATCGTAGAATTATTTTGAAATATTATGCTTCCAACACCAGAACAGGCACGATCCGCCCCATTCATTTGTAGCGTATGCTTTGAGCACGCTGCTAAAGTTGCACATAGTGGTAGCGCATATATCTCCATGTCATCAGAGTGCAAGCATCTATATAATCCGCTTAAAATTTAAAATCCATTAACAGAGAGTTGTTGTGTTTGAATTTTGCAACTTCTTTCAAGAAAGACACATGCACACTAAATATTGAAACAGAAAATCCCATGTATACAAACTTTTGTAGTCAAATAAACGACAATCTATACCATCTCTCTCAAACCGATCATCCCTACTAGGAAACTGCTTATAGATAGAAGTTTACCAAGAGCGGAAGTTTTTACCCAGGCTACTAGTAATTACTAGTAGCGTGGTAGAAAACACGCTACTACTAACATATAGCAGCAGCGCTTTTTGTTTGGGCCGCTTAGTATTACATGGGCCGTAGTGGCAGCATCTGTAGCCCACTTAGCTGTAGCGCTTGTTCGAAGGGCGCTACAGCTAGTGGGCTTAGCAAGAGCGTGGTGCTCCAACCAGCACTACTACTATAGCTAAAGAAAGCCGGGCTCATGAGCGCTCGCGACCCCCTCGCCTCACACAATCCCTCCGCCTGACGCCGCCGCCGCTGGGTTTGGGTTCGGCCTCGTCACCATCTCCGGCTGACGGTGCCGCGGTATGCCATTGTTGGGGAACGAGTAATTTCAAAAATTCCTACGCATTAACGCAAGACCATGGTGATGGCATAGCAACGAGGGGAGAGGTCTGTCCACGCACTGAGATCGAAGCGAAGCGCTATAAAACGCTGTTGATGTAGTCAGACGCCTTCACGATCCGACCGATCCAAGCACCGAACGACGGCACCTTCGTGTTCAGCACACGCTCAGCTCGATGACGATCCCCGGCCCGATCCAGCAAAGGCCGGGATGAGTTCCACAAGACGACGGCGCAGACGATGATGATGCTCCACTGACGCAGGGCTTCGCTTAAGCTCCGCGACGCTATGACTTCACCAGCGCAGGGCTTCACTTAAGCTCGCGACGATATGACCAAGTGGAATATGGTGGAGGGGGCACCGACACGGCTAAGGAACGATCCGAGATCAACTTGTGTGTCATGGGGTGCCCCTCGCCCTCAGATATAAAGGAGCAAGGGGGGTGCGCCAGCCCAGGGGCGCTGGCCGAGGAGTCCTACTCCCACCGAGTAGGACTCCCTTCCTAGTTGGAATAGGATTGGGAGGGGAAGAGGAAGGGCCGCCTCTCTCCTTGTCCAATTCGACTAGAGGGAGGGGGCGCGCCTGCCTGGCCGGCCCTTTCCTCTTCTCCCTATGGCCCATCAAGGCCCATAGACTTCGGGGTTCCGTAACCCCCGTGTTCCAGAACTCCTGTTTTCATCCGAACCTTCCAAGTCCAAACATAGGCTTCCAATATATCAATCTTTATGTCTCGACCATTTCGAGACTCGCCATGTCCGTGATCACATCCGGACTCAACAACCTTCGCTACATCAATACTTATAAACTCATAATGAACTCACATCAAACGTTAAGCGCAAGGGACCCTACGGGTTCGAGAACTATGTAGACATGACCTAGAACCATTCTCGGTCAATAACCAATAGCGGAACCTGGATGCCCATATTGGTTCCTACATATTCTACGAAGATCTTTATCGGTCAAACCGCATAACGATATACGTTGTTCCTTTGTCATCGGTATGTTACTTACCGAGATTCGATCGCCGGTATCCAATACCTAGTTCAATCTCGCTATCGTAAGTCTCTTTACTCGCTCCGAATACATCATCTCACAACTAACTCATTAGTTGCAATGCTTGCAAGGCTTATGTGATGTGTATTACCGAGAAGGCCCAGAGATACCTCTCCGACAATCGGAGTGACAAAACCTAATCTCGATTCATGCCAACTCAACATATACTTTTGGAGACACCTGAGAGTACCTTTATAATCACCCAGCTTACGCCAGACGCTTGGTAGCACACAAAGTGTTCCTCCGTAAACGGAGTTGCATTATCTCATAGTTTCGTGAACTTTGTATAAGTCATGAAGAAAGCATAAGCAACATACTAAACGCATCAAGTGCTAAGCTAACGGAATGGGTTGTCAATCACATCATTCTCCTAATGATGTGATCTCGTTAATCAAATGACAACTCATGTCTATGGTTAGGAAACATAACCATCTTTGATTTAACGAGCTAGTAAAGTAGAGGCATACTAGTGACACTGCTTGTCTACGTATTCACACATGTATTATGTTTCCGTTAATACAATTCTAGCATGAATAATAAACATTTATCATGATATAAGGAAATAAATAATAACTTTATTATTGCCTCTAGGGCATATTTCCTTCAGCCTCCCACTTGCACTAGAGTCAATAATCTAGATTACACAAGAATGATTCTAACACCCATGGAGTCTTGGTGCTGATCATGTTTTGCTCGTGGAAGAGGCTTAGTCAACGGGTCTGCAACATTCAGATCCTTATGTATCTTGCAAATCTCTATGTCTCCCACTTGGACTTGGTCCCAATGGAATTGAAGCGCCTCTTGATATGCTTGGTCCCTTGTGAAATCTGGATTCCTTTGCCAAGGCAATTGCACCAAGATTGTCACGTAAGATCTTCATTGGTCCCGATGCACTAGGTATGACACCTAGATCGGAAATGAACTCTTTCATCCAGACTCCTTCATTTGCTGCTTCCAAGCAGCTATGTACTCCGCTTCACATGTAGATCCCGCCACGACGCTTTGTTTAGAACTGCACCAACCGACAGCTCCACCGCTTAATAAAAATACGATCCGGTTTATGATTTAGAATCGTCTGATCAGTGTCAAAGCTTGCATCGACGTAACCATTTACGATTAGCTCTTTGTCACCTCCATATGTAGAAACATATCCTTAGTCCTTTTCGTGTATTTCAGATGTTCTTGACCGCTGTCCAAAGGATCCACCGGATTACTTTGGTACCTTCCTGCCAAGCTTATTGCTACACACGCAGTGTCTGGTACACAGCATTGCATACATGATAGAGCCTATGGCTGAAGCATAGGAACATTTTTCATTTTCTCTATCTTCTCTGTGGTCGGGCATTGAGTCTCGACTCAATTTCACACCTTGTAACACGTAAAAGACCTTTCTTTCCTCGATCCATTTTGAACTTTTTCAAAACTTTATCAAGGTATGTGCTTTGTGAAAGTCCAATTGCCGCCTTGATCTATCTCTATAGATCTTAATGCCCAATATGTAAGCAGCTTCACCGAGGTCTTTCATTGAAAAACTTTTATTCAAGTATCCTTTTATGCTATCCAGAAATTCTATATCATTTCCAATTAACAATATGTCGCCCACATATAATATTAGAAATGCTACAGAGCTCCCACTCACTTTCTTGTAAATACAAAGCTTCTCCAAAAGTCTCAGATAAAACCATATGCTTTGATCACACTATCAAAGCGCTTATTCCAACTCCGAGAGGCTTGCACCGCACTATAAATTGATTGTGGAGCTTGCACACTTTGTTAGCACCTTTTGGATCAACAAAACCTTTTGGTTGCATCATATACAACTCTTCTTCTAGAAATCCATTCAAGAATGCAGTTTTACATCCATTTGCCAAATTTCATAATCATAAAATGCAGCAATTGCTAACATGATTCGACAGACTTAAGCATCGCCACGGGTGAGAAAGTCTCATCGTAGTCAACCCCTTGAACTTGTCGAAAACCTTTTGCAACAAGTCGAGCTTTATAGACAGCTTATGTTACCATCAGCGCCTTCTTCTTAAAGATCCATTTATTCTCAATGGCTTGCCGATCATCGGGCAAGTCAACCAAAGTCCATACTTTGTTCTCATACATGGATCCCATCTCAGATTTCATGGCTTCAAGCCATTTTATGGAATCTGGGCTCACCATCGCTTCTTCATAGTTCGTGAGGTTCACCATGATCTAGTAGCATGACTTCCGTAATAGGATTACCGCATCACTCGTGCGGATTTTATTCGTTGATCTACGAAGTTCAAGTGACAACTTGATCTGAAGTTTCATGATCATTATCATTATCTTCCTCGCTAATTGGTAGGTGTCACGTAAACCGATTTCGTGATGAACTACTTTCCAATAAGGGAGCTGGTACTATTACCTCATCAAGTTCCACTTTCCTCCCACTCACTTCTTTCGAGAGAAACTCCTTCTCTAGAAAGGATCCATTCTTAGCAACGAATGTCTTGCCTTCGGATCTGTGATAGAAGGTATACCCAATTGTCTCCTTTGGGTATCCTATGAAGACACATTTTTCCGATTTGGGTTCAAGCTTATCAGGTTGAAGTTTTTCACATAAGCATCGCAACCCCAAACTTTCAGAAACGACAACTTTGGTTTCTTGCTAAACCATAGTTCATAAGGTGTCGCCTCAACGGATTTTGACGGTGTCCTATTTAACGTGAATGCGCCGCCTCTAAAGCATAACCCCAAAACAATTAGCGTAAATCGAAATAGACATCATAGATCGCACCATATCTAGTAAAGTACGATTACGACGCTCGACACACCATTACGCTGTGGTGTTCTGGTATGAGTTGTAAACTATTCCGCATTGCTTTAAATGTAGACCAAACTCAGAATCTCAAATATTCTCCTCCACGATCAGATCGAGAAACTTTATTTTCTTGTTACGATGATTTTCAACTTCACTCTGAAATTCTTTGAACTTTTCAAATGTTTCAGATTTATGCTTCATCAAGTAGATATACCAGATTCGCTTAAATCATCTGTGAAGGTGAGAAAATAACGATATCCGCCACGAGCTTCAACATTCATCGGACCACATACATCTGTATGTATGATTTCCAATAAGTCTGTTGCCTTCCATACAACCGAGAACGTGTTTTAGTCATCTTGCCCATGAGGCACGGTTCGCAAGTACCAAGTGATTCATAATCAAGTGATTCCAAAAGTCCATCTCGATGGAGTTTCTTCATGCTTTACAATCGATATGACCTAAACGGCAAAGTGCCACAAATAAGTTGCACTATCATTATCAACTCTGCATCTTTGGCTTCGACATTATGAATATGTGTATCACTACTGTCGAGATTCAACAAGAATAGACCATTCTTCAAGGGTGCATGACCATAAAAGATATTACTCATATAAATAGAACAACCATTATTCTCTGATTTAAATGAATAACCGCCTCATCAAACAAGATCCAGATATAATGTTCATGCTCAACGCTGGCACCAAATAACAATTATTTAGGTCTAAAACTAATCCCAAGGTAGATGTAGAGGTAGCGTCGATCGCGATCACATTGACTTTGGAACCGCTTCCCACGCCAAGATCGTCACCTTGTCCTTTGCCATGCTCGCTTATTCGTAGTCCCTGCTTCGAGTTGCAAATATTAGCAATGTAACCAGATCAAATACCCAGGTGCTACTACGAGCTCTAGTAAGGTACACATCAATAACATGTATATCACATATACCTTTGTTCACCTTGCCATCCTTCTTATCCGCCAAATACTTGGGGCAGTTCCGCTCAAAGGTCCAAATTTGCTTGCAGAAAACACTTAGTTTCAGTGCTTAGGTCCAGACTTGGTTTCTTCTCTTGAGCAGCAACTTTCTTGCTGTTCTTTTGAAGTTTCCTTCTTCTTCCCTTTGTCCTTTTCTTGAAACTAGTGGTCTTGTTGACCATCAACACTTGATGCTCTTTTCTGATTTCTACCTCCGCTGCTTTTAGCATTGCATAAGAGCTCAGAATTGTCTTAGTCATCCCTTGCATATTATAGTTCATCACGAAGCTCTTGTAGCTTGGTGGCAGTGATTGAGAATTTGTCAATGACACTATCATCCGGAAGATTAACTCCCAGCTGAATTAAGTGATTATTATACCTGCACATTTTGAGTATGTGCTCACCGATGTAACTATTCTCCTCCATCTTGCAGCTATAGAACTTATTGGAGACTTCATATCTCTCAATCCGGCATTTGCTTGAAATATTAACTTCAACTCCTGAACATCTCATATGCTCCATGACGCTCAAAACGCCGTTGAAGACCCGGTTCTAAGCCGAAGCATGGCACATCGAACTATAGAGTAGTCATCGTTTTGCCGCCAGACGCTCACAACTTCCGGCGTTGTCTCGCAAGCAGTTCGCACCCAGCGGTGCTTCCAGGACGAATTCTTCCGGCAGCAATGAGGATAATCCTCAAGTTACGGACCCAGTCCGTAATTGCTACCATCATCTTTCAACTTTGCTTTCAAGGAACGCATTAAAATTCAACGAACAACAGACGAGCCATCTATCTACAAGAAACATAGACAAGCAAAATACTATCAGTACTAAGTTCATGATAAATTTAAGTTCAATTAATCATATTAAAAACTCCCACTTAGATGATATCTCTAGTCATCTAAGTGATTACGTGATCCAAATCAACTAAACCATAACCAATCATCACGAGATGGAGTAGTTTTCAATGGTGAACATCACTATGTTGATCATATCTACTATATGATTCACGCCGACCTTTCGGTCTCCGTGTTCCGAGGCCATATCTGCATATGCTAGGCTCACAAGTTTAACTCGAGTATTCTGCTGGTGCAAAACTAGCTTGCACCCGTTGTAGATGGACGAGAACTTATCACACCATCATCACGCGGTGTCTGGGTACTACGAACTTTAGCAACGGTGCATACCAGGAGAACACTTCTTGATAATTTTAGTGAGAGATCATCTTATAATGCTACCGCAATCAAAGCAAGATAAGATGCATAAAGGATAAACATCACATGCAATCAATATAAGTGATATGATATGGTCATCATCATCTTGTGCTTGTGATTCCATCTCCAAGCACCGCCATGATCACCATCGCCACCGCGCGCGACACCTTGATCTCCATCGTAGCATCGTTGTCGCCTCGCCAACTATTGCTTCTACGACTATCGCTATCGCTTAGTGATAAAGTAAAGCAATTACATGGCGCTTGCATTTCATACAATAAAGCGACAACCATATGGCTCCTGCCAGTTGCCGATAACTCGTTACAAAACATGATCATCTCATACAATAAAATATAGTATCACGCCTTGACCACATCACATCACAACATGCCCTGCAAAACAAGTTAGACGCCCTCTACTTTGTTGTTGCAAGTTTTACGTGGCTGCTATGGGCTGAGCAAGAACCGCTTTTACCACGCATCAAAACCACAACGATAGTTTGTCAAGTTGGTGCTGTTTTAACCTTCGCAAGGACCGGGCGAGCCACACTCGGTTCAACTAAAGTGAGAGAGATGACACCCGCTGGTCACCTTTAAGCAACTAGTGCTCAAGCGGTGAAACCAGTCTCGCAGAAGCGCACGCGCGAATGTCGGTCCGGCCGCCTCATCTCACAATACCGCTGAACCAAAGTATGACATGCTGGTAAGCAGATGACTTATATCGCCCACAACTCACTTGTGTTCTACTCTGCATATGACATCAACGATAAAACCAGGCTCGATGCCACTGTTGGGGAACGAGTAATTTCAAAAAATTCCTACACACACGCAAGACCATGGTGATGGCATAGCAACGAGGGAAGAGGTCCGTCCACGCACTCGTGAGACCGTAAGCGGAAGCGCTATAACAACGTGGTTGATGTAGTCGACGCCTTCACGATCCGACCGATCCAAGTACCGAACGATGGCACCTCCGTTCAGCACACGCTCAGCTCGATGACGATCCCCGGCCCGATCCAGCAAAGCCGGGATGAGTCCCACAAGACGACGGTGTGGTGACGATGATGATGGTCCACGACGCAGGGCTTCGCCTTAAGCTCCGCGACGATATGACTTCACTGGCGCAGGGCTTTCGCTTAAGCTCCGCCGACGATATGACCGGGTGGAATATGGTGGAGGGGGCACCGACACGGCTAAGGAACGATCCGAGATCAACTTGTGTGTCATGGGGTGCCCCTGCCCTCAGATATAAAGGAGCAAGGGGGCGGCCAGCCTAAGGGGGGGCGCCGAGGAGTCCTACTCCCACCGAGTAGGACTCCCCCTTCCTAGTTGGAATAGGATTGGGAGGGGAAGAGGGAAGGGGCGCCCCCTTGTCCTTGTCCTATTCGGATTAGAGGGGAGGGGGCGCCTGCCTGCCCGGCCGCTTTCCTTTCTCCCTATGGCCCATCAAGGCCCATAGACTTCGGGGTTCCGTAACCCCCGTGTTCCTAAGAATCTCCCGCTTTTCATCCGAACCTTCCAAGTCCAAACATAGGCTTCCAATATATCAATCTTTATGTCTCGACCATTTCGAGACTCGCCATGTCCGTGATCACATCCGGACTCAACAACCTTCGTACATCAATACTTATAAACTCATAATGAACTCGTCATCAAACGTTAAGGCATGGACCCTACGGGTTCGAGAACTATGTAGACATGACCTAGAACCATTCTCGGTCAATAACCAATAGCGAACCTGGATGCCCATATTGGTTCCTACATATTCTACTTAAGATCTTTATCGGTCAAACC
>JAHIAM010004407.1:0-53528 GCA_021605205.1 Aegilops longissima | reverse complement strand
GAGCAAGGAGATTCATCTGAAATTAGTTTTCATACAAGAGACAAGGTAAGGCACAAGCAGAAATTTAGGAGTTCAAATTTTGAATTGATATCATAGACAGATTGACGCCGGCCTCAAAATAGCTCTAATAGGGTTTGGCCACTTGAGTAGGGGTAAAGTGTGGTACAATAATGGGCCTGTGTTTTCTCGTGGGTGCTGATCTATCCGATTTAACATGTAGCACTACCTTTTCCAAATACCTAGTTTGTACTCCTTTGAGGATCTGCACTCACCCTCTTCCTTTGGACATCTATCACGAAGAACAACATTTGACTGGAAAAACATAGTGTGACGACACATGGAATAGGTATAGAAAATGGATAGTTATGGCATATACTCATATAGGATGCTTAAACTAAGCAGATGGTGTGTAGAAGTAGAAAATGCAAGAGGTTAGATGCAAATATATATGCCACCAATACAACTTTGCAAAGTTAGAGCAAGCACCTTGATGGGTGAATAAGATAGGCCATCCTCCACCATGCCAAGTTTGTTAGCCAAGGATCGCTCCGCAATATTCCTCTCGCGGCGCCCATTCTCATATTCATTTTGATAATGTACAATATCCATATGCATGAAAACATAAAAACAAGTGAGATTTTCTTTGTAATGCGTAAGTGATTCTAATCCAATATCGCCTCCCTCAGAAACCCTTTGTGCTACTGTAATTCTTTTTAAAAGATGCCATGCATGCTGTAATTTGTTGTGTGCATTAATATAATGTGGCTCTACTCCTCAAAATATGAGAGCTTCAAGTGATGACACTTCAAGAGATGATAGCTTCAACATATAGTAACACTACTAGAAAAGGGCTATAGATGGAATGATGATCAATGGACTAATCGAAAGATGGTGCTACCATTAGGATACTTCAATGGCGCACCACCATCCGAGCGCGCCATTAGAGTTCAAACTACTAATGGCGCACCATGCTTTGGGTGCGCCATTAGTACCAAATTTTTTTTAAACTAGCGCGCCTGTTCAAACATACTAATGGCGATCCTGCCCAAGTGCGCCATTAGTAGTTGTATTCACTAATGGCGCACTGTGGTGTGGGTGCGCCATTAGTATATAAACTTTTTTTTGAACTAGTGCGCTTGTTCAAATGATACTAATGGCGATCCTGCCCGGTGCGCCATTAGTAGTTGTAATTCACTAATGGCGCACTGTGTGGTGCGCCATTAGTATAGAAACTTTTTTTGAACTAGTGCGCTTGTTCAAACATACTAATGGCGATCCTGCTTAGGTGCGCCATTAGTAGTGTCATTACTAATGGCGCACTCATGCAAGAGGTGCGCCATTAGTAAGTGGGCAGCAACAAGATATTTGGGACAGCCTCCTACCCACACACTCACTTTCTCCCCACTTCATTCTCTCCACCTCCTCCTTGTCTCGGTGCCTCCTCTTTTCACCTCATTTCCACCATAGATTCATTCAAATTAAGTGGTTAAATTACCTTGTTTTAATAGGTAAGGGGGAAGCTATATTTAGGTTGTTCTCCTTACAACAATGTGCACACGCACTTTTTACTGCCTAGCTAGATCTATGTATGTTCGTGGTGTTGCATATGTTTGTGGTGTTTGCATATGTGTTTGTGTTTGAGGTGTACCGTATTTGAAATGCGATAGTTGGCAATATTTTGCCGGAATGTTGATTCATTTCCGCTTTCAAGCAGAATTTTGGCATTAAGCATCCTTTTTGGTCCTATTTTTAGGAAAGTCATGCCAAATTTTTTCTTGGTTCTAAAATATCGCTTTGCTCTACTCTCGCGTACATGATGGTCCGCACGATGACCCCAAGGCATCGTGAATAGGTTTTGAGGTCCGCGAAGGCCGAGATGCTTCAAAAGAACGAGACGGAGATAAGATGTCCGTGTCGAAGATGCAAGCTGAAGAGCCTTATTGCGGACCCGATTCCGGCAGGTGCGGACCACCCGCTGCTGCGTGGTTTCATGGATGGCTATCGGTGGCAAGGTGATGAAGATGACTACGAAGTCGCCCATGCGGGCCGGGCAAGAAATGAGGAAGGGCAGCAAGACAACCACCGCGCTCGGGCGGGCGAGAAGACGAAGAATCCCCAGGAGATGATCACGATCGTGGATGTTGCATACAGTCATCATGTAGAAGATGCAGACATGATGATGAGGAAGATGCCGAGCAGGCGACGGGCATGATCATGAAGATGATGATGCCGCGGAGCGCATTTACGCTGGACCATCGGCGGGCTGGGTGCAGGACCCTCATATTCAAGAGCCGCTTCTCGCGCACGGATAACGCAAGAGCTGCCGCCGCCCGAGAGAAAGCCAAGATGGATCAACTTGAGTTAGACGCGTTACTCCATTGTATGAAGGATGCAGGCCCGAGGATACCCGCCGAAAGTAATGCCATGCGGCCTGGAGATGAAGGTAAACACAAAATGACCGACGATGCTTCGACGAGAACATGTCATTCGCACAAACGCCTTCCCAAGGGGAACAAGTGCCCCACCAGTTTGGAGGAGGCGAAGAAAATCGCGTGTCCTCCGGATTTACCGCACGCGAAATACCATGTGCATGAACAATTGCATCATTTATCGGGATGAGCACGCTGAGTCTACCATATGTCCGTGTGCGGCGCCACTCGACACAAGAAGAGGAAGAAAGCTCTAAAAGTGGTGTGGTACTTTCCGATCACTCCTCGCTCGCAGCGCTATATTTCGCTGGACCCTAAGGTAGCAAAGCCCTGCGCTGGCACGCCGGATAGGGAGGAGAAGAAGCGGAAGATGACGCAATGATCCGGAGATAGATAAAAAGACAAGATGCTGAGTCACCCTAAGGATGCGAGCCAGTGGCAAGCGCTGAACTTCAAGACTCGGAATTTGGGAACGATCCAAGGAACATCGTGGCCGGGCGAGCACCGATGGAGTCAATCCGCTTGGCAGCCGTGAGAAGCACACATAGCACCCGCCTGTGTTTGTGTGGATGTACAACCTTCCCCGGTTGTGCATGAAGAGGAAGTACATTCACATGAGTATGCTAATTGAAGGGTCAAACAAACCAGGAACGACATCAATCAGATCCGCTGCTGAAAGAGGAGCTTGACACGCTGTGGAAAACGCCAAACCAATACGTGGACGCCGCAGAAAGAATATTTCTATGAGAGCCGTGACCGCTCACGACCGGGCACGACTATCTCGGTTACGGATATGTCGCGGGCAGGTAGTCCACGGATTTTCTCGATGCGTAAGGTGCATGGATGATACAACGACGCTAGCCAGATAGAGATCCCGGTCTTCGAAAACTCAGGTTCATGGGACATCAAGGTGGCTTCGCGACGATGACCCGTGGAGGAAACGCAGGATCTGTTCGATGGTGAAACCGAACTCTAAAACGCCTGTACGAGGAGCGGCGAGGAAATAGACAAGCTGTTGGAAAATTGGAAAGACTGCCCACCGCCGAAAGAAGCAAAAGGCGCCAGAGCCGGAAAGAAGCGAAGGCGCCAGAGCCGTCATGAAGGTATGGAAAACGAGGTCTGTTTTCTCGACTTGCCGATCGAAGATCCACCGTAGCCCTACAGCCTTGATGTCATGCATATCACGAAGAACGTAAGTAGAGTTCGTTTGGTACCCTGCTCAACATGCCGAGAGGACCAAAGATGGGCCGAAAGCAAGGGCAGACTTGAAATCAATGGGCATCGTGCAGGAGCTTCACGCTATATATGATGATGATGATGATGATGATGATGATGATGATGATGAGGATAAGCAGGACACGTAAAGTCGTCAGAAAGGCAAAAGGCCAAGAAGACCGAAATGACTACCTCCGCTGCGTTTCACTCTAAGTCGAGGAGATCGAGCAGTTTTTCACCGCCTCCTAGGAGTAAAACTTCCTTACGGTTACGCTGGGAAGATAAGCAGATACCTAGACCCAGCGGGCGTAAGTTCAGCGGATGAAGTCTCACGACCGTCACGCGCCGATGACGCAGACATTTCCAGCTTGTAACTCAGGATCATGGACGCCGCACGTCTGTGGAAACGCTTATTGGCCTATGCAACTTCTTCGACGCCATCTCTCGGAAGTCGATTGACATGGAGGCAACTCAAGGCTACAGTGAAGAGATCGCAGTGATACTATGCGAGCTTGAGATGTACTTCCCGCCTGCATTCTTCGACGCTATGGTGCATCCGCTGGTCCATATAGTGGAGGATATCATCCAACTCGGGCCGACGCTCCTCGCACAAAGATGATGCCGCTCGAAGGATGAATGGTGTCATCAAAGGATACGTCGAGAACATGTCACGCCCGTATGGAAGCATAGCTGTGGGCTTTTCGATCAAGAGTGCATCTCCTACTGCATCGAATTATCTAGGCATCGAGAACCCCGCTGGTTCTGCTCCGTCAACAGGCACCTGGCAGGCTCGCTGGATGGGGTCACCGTGAGGGTCGCCACAAATGCATGTCGATTTCGAGGGTCGACTCACCGACTTTGAAAGAGCAAACCTAGTCGCGCTTACAACACATAGACGTGGCTTCCATCTGGGTGGTAGAGCACAAACCTTTATTAAAAGACGACAATGACCGAGGCCAACAGAGGACGGACGGAGATACACTCAAAGAGCACAACTCATGTTTCACGGCTGGTTCAAGCATAAGCTTCGTTGCATCTTTACATGAGGATTCTTCCGCGAAGAACAACCCTTATATTCGCTTTGTCATGGTATGCCGAAAGCACAACTCGATGACCTATGAGGCGCACGATATCAACGGCTACACATTCTACACCGAGGCCAAGGACATGAAGAGCGATGGTTATCAACCTCCGGTAACGATGGAATCCTACACCGTAACGATAAGGAGGACAGATACTACGGAAGGATCGAGGAGATCTGGGAGCTGAGCTACGCTGAGAGAAGGTCCCATGTTCCGTGGTCGATGGGCCAAGAACGCCATAAAAGAAGACCGTATTTCACCACCATGGTTATACCCGGTTAATCCAAGACCAAGGGCGCAAACGCCACCGCCAAAAATGAGCCATGGGTACTGCTTCCCAAGTGGACCAATGCTTCATTACCTCACCCGCCAAAGCCTGGGCCGTGTTGTCGGAGGAGAGGCAAAAGGAAGATCATCGGAATGGATGGAGTAGCTAATGAGCAAGACTTCGACAAGTACGGGCGAATTCGAGGATCGAACATGACGACGATGATGAAGTAGCAGATACACCACAAGAAGAAGCAGGACCACCCTACCTAAAGGACGTCTGCTCCACGAAGAACTCCATTTATGCAAAAAAGAAGGGCAAGAAGATTGTGAACAGATAGCTAGCTAAGATCGATTGTATTTAAATCGTAGCCTTCATTTCTCGATTGTATTTCATGGGTACTTTTGAACTATCATGAATATTTTAAATTTCATGGACACTCGATCTCGATCCTCCATCTCGATCGCTATCCCACCTCGCCAGATCCGCCCTCCGCCGAGCACCCCCACCACGGCCACCGCCGACCCCCCACACCTCGATTCCCTCCATCTTTTAAAATGGCTTTTAAATGCTACTGTCTTATAAAAAATGCTACTGCCTTATAAAAAAATGCTACTGTCTTATAAAAAATAAGTATCAAACAGCTTTTTAAATGCTACTGTCTTATAAAAAATATTACTGTTATTATTTAAACAAGTTTGAACATTTTTAAACACAAATAAGTATCAAACAGCTTTTTAAATGCTAAAAAATTTTGTGGAGCCCACCTCGATCCCTCCATCTCGATCATGTCCCACCTCGCCAGATCCGGTCCCTCGCCGAAAGCACCCCCAGTCACCAGCCGCAAGTGCCGACCCCCGCACCTCGATTCTCCTACTCAACCTTGCTTGACCCCCACTCCACAGACCGCCTTATAAAAAATAAGTATCAAACAGCTTTTTAAATGCTACTGCCTTATAAAAATATTACTGTTATTATTTAAACAAGTTTGAACATATTTAAACATAAATAAGTATCAAATAGCTTTTTAAATGCTAAAAAATTTGTGGAGCCTGGAGTCGAACCCAGACCTCCCGGTGTGAGAACTAGAGGCTGACCAATGAGCTAGTAGAGTGGGCTTGACATGGATAGGTTCGTAGTAGATAACCTTTGGCTTTTTGTGGAAATAAAAATACTAATGGCGCACCACGGTGAGGTGCGCCATTAGTGTGATATGCTAATGGCGCACCGCGTGAGGTGCGCCATTAGTATTGTGGCCCCTTCGCCCGCCGATCCCCTTCGCCCGATCCCTCGCCGCTTCTCCCTTCGCCCCACCCGCCTGCGCTCGCTCGCTCGCCTCGCCTCGCCTCGCCCTCCCCGCCTTCTCTCTCGCCGCCGGACGCCGCCGACGCAAACGACTACCGACCCCGCCCGACCCGCGCTCGGACGCGCCCCGACGTCTGACCGAGCCGCCGGACGCCGCCGCCTCGGACCGCCCGACCCGCTGCCCGGACGCCGCCCGGACACCCGCCTCGGCCGACCGCTGCCCCTTCGCCCGACGCCGACCCCGACCTCGACGCCCTGCTGCCCCACCTCGACTCCCGCCTGCCCACACCACCGCCGACCCGCCTCCCTCGACCCGCCAAGGTACTTACTTACCACCGTCACCCGCCTCGACCCGCCTCCTTTCTCGACACCGATGATCACTCCATTGTCTTAGGAAATACAACTTCACCATCGGAACACTAGCTCTGCTTATCTCTTTGTTTTCATTTGTTCTCGTGAGTACTCGATGTGATATTGTGCTTTATTTTCTTTAGCAGGTGAGCACAAAACCACAAATTAATATTTAAAAGATTTTTTCTAAAACAATATTAAATAGATTGTGCCGTGTCAAGAACATATCTGATTTATTGCTTGCCAATGTGACACCAATATTCGAGTAGTAGATCACAAATTAATAGTCATATTTTTGAGGAATTTATCAGAGGTTAAATTTCACAATGTTCCTAAACCCTGATTTTCCATGAATTTTGTAAATCCTGAACTGCAAAACCACTGTCCAAAACCCAGATATGGTTTAGTTTAAATGTTTTTGCAAAGTGTGGAGTCCACCAGTAAATTTGAGCATAGGTTTTCCAAAGCATCTAGCCTAGTCATGTCCTCTCTTTCTTTCTCGCATAAAGCTAGTTAGATGCGGGAATTCTTTCGTTTCCTCTGGATGCTGATATATAATTAAGTTCTTGTTCCACGACTTCGAATGGTCGAGAGAACTAATACTAGTCGTGGTATTGCATGGCCCAACATATTCGCTCAGTCTTCAAGGCATAAAATGTAGGCCCTTGATAGGTTGTTTGGACAAGCATTTCTCCTTTCGGGTTTAGAAGGCTCCTCATCAAAATTATATATTTTGAGAAATAGAAGCTCAAGTAATTAGTATGGCACTAATTAATCACTAGACCATACTACTATCATCTTTCCTCATTAACCACTAGACCATTCTCCTTGGTTGATGTGCACATACGAGCACATACGTAAGGGTGAAAGTAGGTGGGATTTTGTTAGTGCGATGTTGGGTGTGGTTCATTAGAAAGATGAAATATTTTAATTGGTCGAGTGGGTACTTCTTTTGATTAGAACAACTGAATTAATAGTGCATATTTTAATTCAGTTCTGTTTGTGTAATTCAGTTCTGTTTGTGTAAGAAGAAATTCAAGAAAAGGCACAAGTCGTGGTGGTGCCCAAAGTGTGCGCTCTCTTCTTCTACCTCCAGTCAGTGTGTGTGTGTATGTGTGTGACTGGACAAACCCACCAAATGCAATTTAGGTTATTTGTTCGACAACACTCGATTGCTGAAAACATCTCATTGTCAGATTCTCGATATAATCTTTTACCACAAGTTTGAGACCATGTAAATAATATTGCTGTTTGACATGACATGACATTCTGGTATATTGCTTATCTAGGCTGTATGGAAAGGCAGAGTACTACCCTTTCTCAGCCATGTTCAATCAATCTTATGGCCTGTCAGCTTTACAACATATTTCATTAGGAGCTAACAGTCTCATTTGATCACTATTAGATTTCTCGAGCTGTAGTAATGATGCTAGCCTCGTTAAACTCTTTCTTCGTAATATTGTCCCGCGATTCCAAGGATTGTCATAATTTTTTCCAAGTTTGCAACGGACTGATGGTGTCACTCATCTAATCCGAAATGTGCTGTTTTTATATACTCTTGCTTCGCCTATCTTTAATCATGTAAAAGAAAGTCCGAAAGCCGCTAAGTTGAGTAGTTGAACCTGGTCCATGGATATTTTGAAAATTTAAGTTTGTTATATACCTCCTTTTGACATATTCAGTCGCAATAAATAATGTCAATTCCATGTTAACTGTGGTGTGCCCAATGTGTTAGTGACAAGTGTTGTTTTAATTGCAACATTTCTTGACACACCCTTTGTGCTTTAGTGGTTGGATTATTAGTTTAGTAATTTCTTGACACACCTTTGTGGTTTGCCATGTGTACATGTGTGAGAGATAGTGAGAGGAGACAAGAAGAAGGGATTTTTTAATTGGCTTTTGCAGTTTTGAAAATTCAGTTTATTCGTTATCGAAAATTCAAGTTATTCAGTTAGGCACACAAATTGATGTGCTTTGTAAAACTTGTTCATGTACTGAACTACTAATGCCTTGTGATGCTCTGAATTACTTGTGATGCCTCTGAATTACTTGTGATCACATTGAGAAAGACTTGTAAAGATGATGATCATCTTTAATGTAAACAATTTGTGATGATTTTGCTAGTTTGTTGGGTTTTGTCTCCACCATCGTGGTCGTGATGATATTGCAGGTACCCTGAGAGGTTTTTGAGTTTGCCGGAATGTCGATTAACTTCCGCTCCGGCAATTGGTACTCCATATGTCCTATTTTCAGCAAAGGTCATGCTGAAATTTTCCGTGAATTTTAGCATGACTTTGCTAAAATAGGACATATGGGGTACTTGTGACTAATGCATGGGCCGGGGTATCTTAGTAGTTAATTAAGTAGGATCAAGTGCCCGCTGCATTTGTGACTAATGCATGGCTTTTAGGGTGCCTCGTGTCGATAAAACCAAATGATGAAAAGTTAGGCTTTTAGGGTGCCTTACGCTAAAAACCCTCAATGATAAAAGCTTAGATTTTAGGATGCCTCGTGTCGATAAACCCTAAATGATGAGACCATGATCTTGTTCCTTGACAATAACCAACTTTTTGACCAAACTTTGTTTCTATTTAGAGAGAAACATGGCCCACAACGATGAGGCCGGGGTTGGGCGGCAAGGCATTCTCGGGAGCTGTCCCAGAGATGGAGGAACAACTCACTTGTATGAGGGTCACCGCCTTTCCCCACCGATCCCGAGACCACGGATGGTGCCGCCGAGGATGACTACACCGATGCCACCAACCGATGGTGCCGCCGAGGATGCCACCATCGATGATGGCGGCGCATTTACGATGGCAGCCACCAAGAGGCAACGGAAGGACCGGCGGCTACGATCGTGCTCCGCACCTCAAGGAGGAAGTTATCAAGTGGACTCAACGGAATCCAACGGGCCCGAACGAATAGTCAAGGGTACTCTTCAGCTCGGGTGCATTGTCCGAGCACCGCCTCGATCAACACCGAGAACCCGAGGCATCCCGACCGAGGGAATTTGCGCCTCCTCTTCTTCACGCTGCACGAACATACAAGTTCCCCGCTGAATTTGAAAACACAAGCCTCAAAGGAATAAAGTGAACAATGCTGCCTCAACGAAGATGAGCAAGGCCCCGTCTACTTGGAAAAGCAATGAAGAGAATGATCGAGAAAGGTGAGAGTTATGAGAAGATCAAGGAGAAAATCCTTCGATCACCAAGATGACTACAACGACTTCAAGATCAATTGCTCGAGCACCGCAAGCTCCCAATCAAGTGAGTGGGGAAACAAATGCGGAGCTGAACATAGGGGAACACACACTGGTCCCGGCGGTTACAGAGTGGCGGAGCCTATATGGGACAAGGAGGAGGCGACCGTGCGAGCAAGGCCTACCGCCTCTTCGATACATACGGCGGTGACAAGCAGAACAGAACTTTGTCGTGGCCCGTACAAGAAGGACCCAAAACAAAGGAGCTTACCACGGATCCAAGACCAGTGCAGCTTGAGCTTGTTCTGTAAGGAATACACCCCCGTAATTAGCTCCATATGGTTGCATTCTAATTAATGAAGCCAATTTCTAAATGGTTCACATTCCTTCCGCAGCGATCGAAAGCAGTAGCTGGGTCGACTCAGAGCAACCCTTGGGACACCACTCTAAATAGGGGTTGAATGTAATGAAGAACAAGGATAAGCTCGAAGTCGACGCCACCTGGTCGTGGTGGCCGCAAAGGCTTGTCGACAAAATGGGGTCATACTATACCGGTGTGCGGAAGGAGAAAAGACCAGCTCGGAAAGCCAAAGCGCGAGAGGTTCAAGAACTCAAGGCACAGGTGGCGCGGATTCCGAGATTGTCCAAGAGCAAGTGGAACAACGACCGGAGCGACGATCACCGCCTTTGTGCCTACCTTTGATCTCGGGTTGAGGCGTGGATTGCGGCGGCCAACAGGGGCCGCCTCGATTCCTAGCTTCACGGCCAGCAACTCGCAGATAATGCGATGGCGGGCTATTGGTGCTCTCCCGAGGCGGCATTGGTGTCTCCGACGCCGCACGGAGCTTAATGCACCTGGGTGTACGCCGCCGCACTTCGCAGCAAGCGCCCCTCCGTCAATCGCACGCCCGCTGGCGGTGCTTCTACATTAGCCGAGCTCGACGCCATCATCACGGTAATTCACTGTTTCTCGCCGAGGACTTCATCTCTTGCCTTTGATCGGCATCCCCGACGCCCTACATGTTTTCGCAGGGCGCCGCCGACGCCTGCGGCACTCTCCTCCACTTCGTGAACAACGAGTTGGTCGATGTCGCCATGGGCAAAATCGCTCAACCGGCAACCCTTGTTCCACGGTACCCAGATGCCACCCAACTTGTTTAGGGTTCAACTGGTTCGGTGCTGCCAGGCTGCGACGATTTGTTACCTCCGAATCGACCCGCCGGGCCGACGATGATGACGTGATGACCCTCGCCGCCGCCTCGAGCTGCCCCTGCTGGTCAAGAGCCAGATTCGCTTAGCGGGGACACCACCCTAAAGACAACACCGCCAACCGTAGCGGGCGCCAAGTCGGCCCCATGGCAAGACCGCCAGAACGGTGCCGGACATCCTTATGCCATCGATCCAAACATGCATATGGCACAGATCGTAATGACGACGACGACGACTATGATACATTTGGCAACGCCGATCAGACTTTGCCGAGCATGGGTACGATGGCGACTTCATGGGGCCTCCTTCTCAAGAACCAAACCCAACAAAAGACGGTGCGATCTAGCTCGCATCGCTGGAGAAGCTAAGTTGCAACAGCGCCGCTCGGGCGCTCAGCTCTCGTGAGACGCCTCAGCTGCCGACTTCACCGAGCCTCGATAGGCGAGGTGCGTAAATATTATCAGCCCCAACACACTCAAGAAGGCGGTTCAGTGAGCAAAACTCGTCCCATTACAGGAGAAGAAGAAGGCACGCAAAAGAAAGACTAAGAAGGTGCGAGCCAGCCGGCACCGAGTACGATCCGTGCTCAGACGGGCCACCTTCACCGCAGGATATCTCGAGGAGGGTGCATGTGGCGGTAGGGCGATGCTACCGACAAATATGCTCAATGCTGCAACCGTGCTATGCGGAGTCTGCATGACAATGTTCTTTCTTTGGAGAAGCGGCGCCTCGTGGAGAAGGATGTGGCATACCCGGTTTTCGCGCCAAGGTGCCGAGGGCAAGGGCTTTGTGGATAACTCCATCGGGCGACGATCGCCCCTGCTTTTGATGACATCCACGCTATGTTGAACCTTCATCCGCTGCACTACACCTTCGCTCGCTATTTTCGCTGAGTATGGAGATGCGGATCATTCGCGACAAGACCCGGACATCGTGATAGTCGACCTTCTACATGCGTGCAAGATCTTGGGCAGCGCTGGGACCGCAAGTCGCGAAGTTCTTACCTCAAGGCGCCATTCGCAAACCAAGATAAGGATAACTTCCTCGGCCTTACTTTCCCGAGTAAGTCCTCCCTCAACCGCCCGTAACATATGAATTCTTACATTTCGATCGCTTTTCTTTTAACATTCCGTGTTTTCTGCAGTGACACACGCTGCACGCCATCCTCCTAAGCCCTAAATATTCCATGGCCACGATTTAACCCGGACCGTCAACGAACGTAGACTACACAAATGTCAAGAAGGTTCTTGATGATGTTCTCCCAGCCACGCCAAATCTGGAGGCACCTTCACCAGGCCTATTCGTAAGCACGGCAAGCACGTTCTTCTACAATACGACGTTCGCAGGCCAAGCAGCCGCCGGGCGGTCGAAGGGTGCCTACTACGCCATCCATCACATGCGGGCGATCGACGACCATCATCAACTTCTGCCACCGAGTAAACTCCAAGATTGGGCCGCGAGCAGTCGGCAATCCAGACGCGGACCTCCGACAAGAATTCTTTCAGATCCAAATGGAGTTTGCGGAAATCATCCATCAAGATGTCCTTCGCACTGGGCAGTTCTACCTCGAAATCAACCGTCCAACAAAGTGACATCGACACAATGCTACAAATGCGGGATGACAACGCCTTCTTTCATGACTCCCACGATAGACGGCGGCTTCATCCACGCCCGTCCCTTGAGTCGAGTTGTCTAGTTCAAACATCGATTGGGTCATGTTGTAATTAAACTTTAATGAACTTGTAGTATGTCTCTTTGGTTTCGAGAGTCGCTCAACTTAGATGTAATCGATGCTATTAATGTCTTGCTTTTCTCTTCCGATCGCTCTGTTGCATACTTATATATTGCTTATGTATTGTCTGTGAATTGGTACTAACGCTTGCTTGGCTAGTGCATAGCGATGCCGACGTATGTCGGTACAAGGGTAAGGTTCCTGAGTCTACGATGATCGGGAGGAGTGTCGGAGACAGGTTCACCGATTCAGCGGTAACAGTTACAAAGGGTACACCACTAGGGCCGAGGCCGAATCTAGATACGCCCGCTATCTAGCGGGAGAGGGAGGGAGCGTTGAGGAACCGGATGAAGACGAAGTTTCATCGTGATGATGCTCATCGTGATGACCGCAGCTCTCTTCTATGTGATGGTAGTTTAGATGATCGATATCGACTTGTAATGCGAAGATAAACTCGCTACTCGCGGTCTCGAGACTTGTAATATAATGTTCTATCTTTGTTCGGTCTTTTCAATTCGAGACTAATATGATGAATTGTATTCGAGACTAATATGATGAATTGTATTCAAGGACTAATCTTCTATTGTATTTGATGAATCTATTGTTGATGTGTGATGTCTATATTTTGTCAAATTATACATTTTGTAACCTGTGCAAAAAACAGAAAATAAAAAATAAAAAACCTAATATTCATACTAATGGCGATCATCATGAGATAGTGCGCCATTAGTATGACAATGTGCATACTAATGGCGATCAGGAAGTGCGCCATTAGTATGTGCGGTTACTAATGGCGATCCGGGGTGTGCGCCATTAGTATGCCAAAGCACTGGTATACATGCCCCACGGAGGCATACTAATGGCGACCCTTGATATACTAATGGCGCACTGTGGTGCGCCATTAGTATACTCAGAAACTAATGGCGCACTAGTGGTGCGCCATTAGTAAAAATTACTAATGATAGTTATCAATGGCGCACCTCCGATGCGCCATTAATGGCCATATTAGGTGCGCCATTAGTAGTGGTATTTCTAGTAGTGTAAAGAAGAACAACTCGACCTTCGACCGACAGATTCAAAATATACTAAGGAGAACAACTCGACCTGACTAGTCTAATCGCAAGAGAAGAGTATCATCTAAAGAAGAGCGAAGAGCAAGCAGATTGAACATATTACAAGTGTTTCAATACAATGTCGGTTGGCCACCCATGATGAACCGTAGCGCACGAGAGAAATACTATTCTTTCCGGTCCTCCATATGTGGCTCACATGCATTTCAAACTAAAGTAGGAACATTTAGCTAACCAATTAAACATCTCTCGTTTTACTAATATCAGCAATAATATCAGATATGAATTTGTACAACTAAGCTTGTTTAGCTCGATGGGTGGAGCAAAGATATTACTACACTAACCACGTGAGGCTGATTGTGGTCATCATAAAATGGGGAAAACAAAAGCATGATCAAGATAAAGGTTGACCGTGGCGGTGGGATGGCAGATCTGAAGCTGAAAACCACAAGAAGGGTAGTTAGCAACCGATGTTTGCTTTGAAATAACAACTAATATTTGGTATGGACAAGAAAGTACGGTCAACAAGTGACAAAGAAATGCAATTATGTTGTCTCTCTATATGTCGCGACATGCATTTGGAAACTCAAGTGGGACCTTTAGCTAACCAACTAAATGTGTCGGTTAACTAATATCAAGATCATATAACAATCATATTTGAACAACTAAGCTTTGAATTCGAGTGTTGTGTTGTTTAGCTTGAAGGGTGGAGTAATGCTAGTACGATGTAAAGCACCTCGGAGATCATAGTAGAGTAGATAAAAGGGGAAAACCCTAAGCATCAAGAGAAAAATCAGGAAAGTGGAACTAGCTGGACTAGTGGGTGGCGCACATGCTTTTCGAAACGAATATAGGAACATTAGGTGACCAATTAAATGTTCTCTATTTTAGTGATATGAGCATCATATCAGATTCGTATTTCAACACGTAAGCTTTGGGTTGAGGTCTTGAGGAGCAGTGCTAGCACGACACGAAGCACCTACGATGATGGTAGTGAATATAAAGGGGGGACACCATAAGCTTTACGAGTATAGTGCCCGTGCCATGGCGGATCTGAAGGTGCAAACCGGACAAAGCTACTTCACAACCAATGTTTGCTTTCAACTAGCCACTACGATTTGGTACAGACAAGAAAAGTACAGTAAACAAATTACGATCTATTTTCCGGGTGAGATCAATAACTTAAGCACATATGGAAGAGTACCACCTCTCTTGCGACACCGTGTAGGCCTATGCTGATACGTTGAGGGTGCTGCTGGTGCGATGGCTGTCGGTGGCGGGGAAGAAGACTTTAGACGGCAGATGACCGGGTCGGGGGATATGTCCTGTTGCCGTGGACGAGGCGGTCATAGGAGCGGCAACGGCAAGGTGTACGACGGCGCTGATGAAGCGAGAGGAGGCAATGAAAGGATCCTGGTCCAGCGCCATGGATGATAGACGTCCATCTCTTGAAGTGGACGACGGGGTAGGGGTAGCGGCTCCGGCAAGGTGGAGGATGGGGTGGCGGATGGAGGAGGCTGGCCGCAGGGTGGAGGTTGTCGTGCCGCCGACGGTGTATAAATGGGGAAATGGAGGGGAGGGGGCGATCTCAAACTTTGGGACGCGCTTATCTGAAAAGGGGGAAAGTTACGAACTTATCCCCCGTTTAAAATTTCAGACATCGCGTCGGTTGGGGATAGGACGGTAATTTCGCATCTCCCAAATATTTGCCGGTAACTATTTTGGGCGAGGAGAGGGTGTTTTTCCGCCCACGGTTGGTGCCCACGGTGTATGAACGGGGCTGACATGTAGGGCGGTTGTGTCACATCTGATGGAAGTTACACATCTGCCCCTATTTAAAATATTAGCCTACATCGATTTCGGACGAGGAGAGTTTCTTTTGCCGCCAACCGTGTATGAATGGGGAAATGGAGGAAGAGACACATGTCTTTCGGACAAGCTTGAATCAAATGCGTTTTGCCGCCACGTTTGGCGCCCACCGTGTCTGAATGGGCTCAGAGGCCGTCGTGTCACGTCTGATTGAAGTTACTAGTCTACCCCTATCGACAACAGTGTAAATCCGGTTGATAAGGATGTCAAGTATCAGGGGTAGACAGTAATTTCCATCTCGCAAACACTTGCTTCGGCAGCCCACAAATTATAGTGGGTGTTTAGCCGCTTCATTCAAAACTTGGGAGAATTAGCATTCACGCTTGCCCCTGGACTCGCAAACTAAATTCAAATCCATTTGATTCGATTACGAATATCCACAGATAATTATATCGCTTTGTTATTTATTTCTTCAAACCACAACAAAGATTTATTCCACCTTTATATATGATTATGATTTAGAAATGCCATGATCTTCAATTCAGAGGGTTGGATACACTCGATTCAAGCAGTTATTTCATCCAATACAATATGCTCACACGAAAAATAGTTCACCTTATGTCAATCATACAAGTACTGAGGATTACCTCGGCTAAAAAATTCGGATCATTACAACACATGGACAACATGGAATTCCGGACAACATAGGGGGTCTTGCAACATAATCCATTCAGAGACATGACACAACATGTAAGTACAATAATCTAATGACTATTTCAACTGGTATCTAAAGAAGAACCGGGATTACCTTGGGCTTCAGATAGCAGAAACAACAGGACCTCCTCTGTCTTCAAATGCAACATTCTTACTTCCTCCAATTCTTGGGTTGCTTGCATAATGCGTGCCGCTAATTTCGTAATTTCCAGCCTCAAGATAAAGATTACTTCATTCATGGCAGCCACACCATCTCTTTCTGCCTCTAGTAGAGCCTCAAGCACTATAATATCTGTGCTCAGACTGCTCTCCGGTGGTGTTGCCTCTGAACTGCTACCATCTGGTAACATGGATGGCGCACTGCTTCCACAAATAGATTCTCGGGTTTTACATTGTGTCCTAGTGTGAACAGCATCCTGAAAGGTTTCCGCTGGACATAAGTAAGAGATAGTTATCATATGATCCAGGCAGTAAGCTTCAATGGTAAACGACGGACGAATTATTGCCGAGCATGGCAAATTATATTTAAATGGTTCGAAGCAGCATCAGCCGAAAAGAAATTAAAATGGTAAGATGAAAGTTGAAAGGGAGTGTACAACCGCTATATTTAAGTTGCCAAGGCATCTAATCAGTTGAAATAATCTGAGAAAGCACTTAACAGTGTGGCCTCATATAAACTACGAAGACAGTCTTGTGATGAAGTTGAGAGGAAAAGTTAAGGACTCAAATGAAATAGGCATGCATTTCTTTACGATAGTACAACAGGCACTGCTGACATATTGGCCAACTCAGGTATAACGTACCAACAAACAAGCATTCAAATCAAGCAATACAGCAAAGCAGACAACTGAACTATTTGTAATTCAGTTGGATTACACGTTGAGGGCACAAGCCAAGAAAGCAGCCCACTCGCATTACATTTAACATGTACTAAAACACACTGGCTTACCATATGTTGCTGTGAAGCCTAGCTGTTGTTGCGATGTTCTTTGAAGATATCGTCAGCATCCCGTGGTTGCAAATCTAGTTGTTATAGTTTATTCTGCACCATCTATTTAGGTAAAATTAATTTTAATCGCATGCACCGGTCCAATTGATCATCAATGGTTCATCTAAACTAATGAAAGAAGGGTGTGCATACACGACAATATATCCGCTTCCTCTATTTTTATGCTTGTTCGAGGTGCCAGCACAAAAGAACAAATATTTTGCTTGATGGGGTTGGCAGCTCCATAATTAATAGAAGCATCAAATTAGTCATGCAACTTGGGAAGATCAAGAACACACAAACAAGTAATGAACAGAGGCTCGGAGCAAGGATGTAATAGCTAGCATCGAAAATGTAGGGTAAAACAAACAAAAGCAGCGGAACCACATGCTAGTTTGCTGATGTGTAATTAAGCATAGAGAATATTAAGCGATGCGATTGAACCAACAGTGGCATCGTAACAAAACTAAAGCATATTAACTATATGTGCACCGTGTAATTTAACACATGTAACATGTTCACTTGCTAGAAGTATGGCTCTACAGGTGCAAGCAGAATAACGCGTCTCATGAAAAACTGAATGATGCCCTGAAGAAATTCAAAGGTATGGTGCTTATTCTAGGAAAGTGAACGTAGGCGCCGGCCGGTGGATAATAGTACCTGATTCTCGGTGGCGTATGGGTATCGTTGTCATACTTGATAGCTAAGGATCGTCGATGGTGCTCGTGTTGCGGTTGAGTTTGGGCGGTTGCCGCTGTCATTGCTTCTCTCGGTGCTACGGTTATGGCGCCGCCGACATACAACAAAGCTCATCTGTGGTAAGTGAACAGTTGCACGATAAAGAGAAAACCGAAGGAGTACAAATTGAAATAACCTCGATGAGGCTGCAGTGTCGGTAAAGCAGGCCAGTGGAGTTGAATATGGCGTCCGTGGAGCGGGTCCGCGCAGTGACGAAGGCTTCAAGCGGGCGTGTTGTATAGTGCTGGTGAGGCGGATCTGCTGCGCGGACGAGGGCTTGTATGAAGGGCCAGCGAAGGGGTGGACGAGGAGTCGATGAAGGGCCTACGCTGTGGTGGAGGGCGCCGTTAAGCAGATCCGTGCGGTGGACCATGATGGCGGTCAAGGAGATCTGAGCGGTGGACAAGCCAATCGCTGAAACGGCTCCGGTGAAGTGGTGAGTTGGCGGTTGGGGGTTCCAAGGTGCGGAAGGTAGATCCGGGGTGTGAGGTCCACCGCTGCATGGAGGACTAGATTTGGCGGCTTGCCGTGGTTGGGGGGGTCGGGAGGGAAGGGAGGGCCTGGGAAGAATGTTGGGGCAAAGAGGGAAAACAATGGAGTTACCAAAGCAGCCCTTTTCCATTCATGTGGCAGGGTAAAACAGGAATATCGAGGGCTAAACTTTCGCCATGTGATATTTCGATGTGAGCGGAAGTTTGAAAGCTTTTAGCGCCTAAAATTATAAGTATTCTGCTCTCGTGACGGCCGACTATGATATCATGGTTTATTAATTTGTTTGTTTTGCACGCAAAAAAATGTGCAAGTTTTGAAAATCAATGTCTCCAACTCGAAACTTAGATTGTCCATTCAATTCAAATATGGATCATTGAGCTACTACAAGCAAATACCATCATACGGTCCAATTCAAATGAAATTCCAAATGTGTTTATCCTAAATATGATGACAAAAGCAAAAAATGTGTATGCGTATGAATAAAGTGGATGATTATAAAGTTTGAACATGCCCGTATGTGTATATCTCTAGGTTTGATATATGAATTTGAAATCACGAAACCCGACTTAAAAATGTACCTCCGCTTAAATGAATTACAAAAGCTAATGATGGAGTCAATTCCAAAATTCCAATCTTAGGTTTGTAATTCTGTACATCAAGGTATATCACGATGTGCAAAAGTATCGTTATCTCATAGTACAAACTGTTAAACAAATGGATCAACCATGAGTGCACAATATCTCAATTACGCTAAAGTCCCTCAAATATAGACACCTCACTCTTTATCTGAAGTCAACCCCCACCACCACCACCACCACACACACACACATAGAGAAGTCGTTTTCCCCCAAACACCAACACACGAGCACATTAACACCCCTCTCTCTTGTAAAGTCCGGACCCCAACAAGGTCTCTATCAATTTGTCTCGGGCATGCACACATCTCTTCCTCACTCTCTAGGTCTCCCGCTATCTCTCTTACCCAAGCACACGCACTATGTAGAGTGTATATTTCCATACACACAAACGTCACCCCAAACGCCTATCTCCCTAGTTATGTGGTTCTCAAGACTCACCTCACACACTACCCCCACTGCAAACAAGCACACTTTGTCTCCTTGTGCACCACTCTCCTCTTTCTATCTCTCCCACAGGCGGACCCGCCCCAGCTCCTTCCTTGCATACATATATGTCGTGACTCTTTGCATAGCTCCCTAATGTATAATCGTTCTTGATTTCGCACATTGTTCTCTACACCATCTATTCTAGATCTCTCATGAAGTCCCTATCACACACACGATGAATCGCTTCCCTTGCGTCTCCGTTCATAGGACAATTTCGGACAACATCAACATTGTCTCCCTATCTATACGCCATTTATGGACACAGACGACCCCTCTCGCCCCCTCTCTTCCTTTCTCTCTCTCCGTCGCTAGCTCTCTCTTTCTCTCGCTCTCACACCCCTCTCCCACACACACACTCGATATCTCTTCCAAATAGTCTGCTCCCCTATCCCGCACCCGTGCTATCCCGCTACTACACATGTCACACCATTCCCCCTTCCCTTATACTAGGTTTACATCATCAGTGGTTTTTGTTTGCCACGTACACTCTCTCCCTCTCACACACAAACGCGTACACAAACACACACAAACACGCACAAACACCCATTTATCTGATCCTCATCTCTCCCCATGTCCGCATGTGTATCTCACACACTCACTCTCTAATTATGTATATGTGTCTCCACGTTACACAACACAAAGCCCCATGTACATGTCCCTCTCTATCCTCCACACACATAGACACAAAGAATATGTTATCATTGCCTCAGTCTCTAACATATCACACACGCACACTGTCTCTCTCTCTCTCGCAAACACGCTCATCAAGGGTTTCCCCGTGAATAACTTACCGTCTATTCATCAACAGTCGTGGAAGTACCGCGAACACGAGACATGAAAAAGAATAAATCTACACGTGCTTAGACCACCTAGTATGACTACTAGGACTAGAGCAAGCCAAAAGCGCCGCCACACCCCTCCTTGTTGGTGACGAAAATCTTTGTTTTACACAATGAGAAGTCATTGTGCTAAGGCCCCACATGCCAAGGCGTTGAATAGAATGTAGATGCTAGTTTACGGAAGCAAGTATCGATAATAGGTTTGTATCTCCATACTTATATTTCTTCACTTATAAAAAACCGAGGTGGTGATGATGGTACGTGTGCCATCTTGCGATATAGACCGTCTGATCTATATCTGACGGATGGAAATTAAACTAAAAGATACCCGCACCCCTCTCCACATTTGCAGACAAGGCCTTCCCTCATTCATCCTTATCTCCAACAAACCTCATTGTTGAGCAATTGAGAAAGGAAGCCTCTGGAACAAATTGGCCTGGTGGCCACTACCGGCGTCGTCAATCCCCATGGCTCCGCTCAGTCCAACCACCAACCACCACCACACCCCACTCCTCTTCACCTTATCTCATATTTCTCGAGATATCATTAGTTTTTACACATGGGATTACTCCCGCAAGGGTCAATCACAACAAGTGTTTTATAACAAAATGCATCCTGATGTTTCGTGCAATGCACGGATCTTGCTAGTACTCCTACACAAGACTAAGTTGATGATGCTGGTGTGTCTCGCCATCCGTCGCTTCTCGACCATTAGATCTACATCTAACGATTGTGAGGTAAGTTGTTGCCTTTTCTCACCAACATCCCACTTGTCTACCAATTTGCGTAAAACCCATAATTAGTATCTTAAAACCAACCACATCCCTCCCCGACCTCACCAAAGCAGCCCAAGGAATATATTCTAATTGAAACATATGTATATCAAAATTAGAGTGTTTTGTACCAAGTTTGTGAATAAGTATTATTCTAATTATGATTCGCTGTAACGGACATGAACATTGCTAGTATTTCCAACCATGCATTTTTTTCCTAGTATTCCATAGTTTCGAAGTTTTCCATCAAGATATTAGTCACCATGGTTGATATTTACTTTCAATCATGTACACATAATACTTTGGATGCCCGAATGACACTTTCTCTGCCATCGATGATAGCTCGAGGACTCGCTTCTAATTTTAGTCCTCTGCCCTGCACTGTATCAACGCTCGCACTCGCAGACCAGTATTATTTCTCGCTTTCGCACTATGGTGGTATTCGGTTTGGTTTGTCACGAAGGCTCAACTGATCAATTTATCGCTGATGACCCAATCCCCGCCAACAGCTCAATACTTACATGTTCCATGCTCTTCGCCTATGATTGCAACCTTTGACCTTGAAGTGCTGGTTATGGTTTACGGACTAATATCTTGGATCTACAGTGTCATCGTGGTCCGCGATACTTCGGACTCACCTTTCTCCCATTGTCATACTCGCACGATCTATGCCTACCACCATGACTATTGAAGAAATCCTTGATGAGCCTCCACGTAACACTCACGATCAGCCAAATCTGTCGGTGTTGGTGCCTGCAGCTTCTGTCATGTCGCCTGCTAGCCCAGGGAATGTTTCTAGCCCCATCACTGACAGAATCGCCTCGGATCCACATGGACTAGCTGCAGTCAATACTATCTCCTTGCCATCTGGGCCTGTGGTCACTCGTGGTCGTCGCACACGCCCTGCTGCTCCTATATCCACTACTGACGTTCGTCGTAGCAGCTGCTCCAACAAGTTCAATGGTTTCAAATCTCAGCAGGTAACTGACGCTCGCCCTGTGATCTCTCGGGTCAAACCACGTATGATCCCTGCAATTGGATCTTCGTCTTCTGCTGCGGATGCCCATGAGTTGATCTTACCTCCCACACCAGTTCCCATGCTTCAAGATATTGGCATCAACAGCGCGATCCCTCCTGCCGAGCTGTCCGAAGAAATCCTCAATGCGGCACCTTCATTAGTCAGGATGGAGTCGCAGGAACATGTCCCTCGATTCGCCGGAGCCAGTGGATACGTCCGCTGCTCCCAGGGTTTAACTCCTTACTGATAGCATGTCTCCGCGGATCAACTGGAATGTCCTTTGTTGAAACATCCGTGGCCTAAACTCGGATTATAAGCAACTTGTTCTAAATAATGCGGTCCGCACTAGTGGCTGTTCGGTTATTTGCCTTCAAGAGACTAAAAAGACCTCTTTTGATTTAGCGCTTAAGTCTTGCTGTCCAAGACAATTTGATAAATTTGCTTTTGTTCCTCCCAAGGAGCCTCGGTGGCTTAGTTACTGCTTGGAAAAGTTCGATCTTCTCTAGCAATGTTATCTTTTCTTCCTGAATTTGCGCTGGTTATTACCTTCACGAGCACCTTATCTCGCCACACTTGACCCTGGCTAACATTTACGGTCGTGCTTCGCGATGCTCGTATTTACCTTTTACCAATTGGCTTCATGATCTTGTCATCCCCCCCACTCAAGACTGGCTCTTGCTCGGTGATTTCAATTATATCAGGGGGCCTGACAACCGTAATAAGCCTGGGGGATGCCCATCTGATATGTGCACTTTTAATGATATCATCCGCAATTTGAGCCTTATTGAACTGCCCATTAAAGGCCGAATGTTTACCTGGAGTAATATGCAGCAGGAACCACTAATCGAACAATTAGACTAGTTCTTTACCTCGATCCATTGGACTAATGCATTCCCAAACACCATGGTTAAACCCCTAGGTAAACATGTTTCTGATCATGTGCCCTGTCTAGTCTCCATTCAAACAACCATTCCTCGCAGCAAAGTTTTCAGATTCAACCATACCGATTTTGCACCCCAAATTCATTGACATAGTTCAAACGGTTTGGAACGCGCTGCTTAGATCCTCTAATGCCTGCGACGATTCTCCGTCGAAGTTCAAGGCGCCACGATATGCACTCAAAAATGGAGCAAAAACATCTCTCGACTAACTGCTGTAATCACTAATAGTAATGAAGCTTTGGCGCAGCTTAGATGAGCTTGAAAACAATGTAACCTTGACGATCCGTGAGATGAATTTCCGTAACATTCTCAAGAAGCACTTATTGAGACTCCTTCACTACCAAAACGCTTATTGGAAGAAACGATGTACCATCTGTTGGATCAAGTTTGGGGATGAGAATACAAAGTTCTTCCAAGCTATTGCCACTGAAAGGTTTAGACGCAACAACATTGCAACTTTTAGAAATGATGTTGGGGAAACTGTTGATGACCACAATACGAAGGAAGCTTTACTTTTCAAACCTATAACCGATCGCTCCGGCACCTCTCGACCAACTGAAATGAGGTTCAGTCTCCCTGACATAATCCAACGTCACACTAACTTGGACCACCTGACTGAGAAATTCTCGCATGCGGAAATTGATGAAATAATTAAGGACATGCCCTCCGATCGGGCGCCCAGCCCGGATGGATTTAGTGGTGCCTTTTTGAAAGCCTGCTGGCCTTTGATCAAGCATGACTTCTATGCTCTTTGTAACCAATTCAATGAAGGTAGCCTGGACTTGACAAGCATAAATGACGGCTTCATTACTCTGATCCCAAAAACCAACTCACCTGAGACGGTTAATGACTATCGACCAATCACACTGCTCAACTGCTGTCTGAAATTGCTTACCAAACTCCTTGCGAATCGGCTACAACGTGTCATCTTGCAAATTGTTCATGCTAACCAGTACGGGTTCATCAAAGGCCGCACGATTCAAGACTTCCTAGCCTGGGCCTTCCAGTATATCCACCAATGTCAAGCCTCTAAGCGAGAGATCATTCTTCTAAAACTAGATTTCGCCAAAGCTTTCGACACGATTGAGCATGCTCTCATGCTTAATATCATGAAGCACATGGGTTTCAATGACAAATGGCTTTCTTGGATTGACTATATCTTCTCCACTGGCAGATCTTCTGTGCTTCTTAACGGAGTTCCTGGCCGACAGTTTCATTGCCGCACGGGTGTGCGCCAGGGGGATCCGCTCTCACCACTAATCTTTGTTCTTGCTGCTGATCTCCTTCAGGCTGCCATCAATGAGGCCTTCCGACAAGGACCAATCCAGCTGCCTTTCCCTTGCGCAAGCCAAACGGAATATCCGGTGATTCAATACGCGGATGATACAATTCTTGTAATGCCTGCGTGTCTGCAACAAGCTGCCACCATGAAAGGGATCCTCACTGACTATGCCTCTTCGATCGGCTTAAGAATCAATTTCCAGAAGTCCACGCTCATACCAATCAACTTGTCTGACGAGGTTGCCACTAAATTTGCTAACCTTTTTGGCTGCTCTATTGGATCGATGCCGTTCACCTACCTTGGTTTGCCTCTTGGCACCTCCAAACCAATGATCCTTGATCTTATGCCGATGGTCTGCAAGGCTGAATGTCGGCTCACACCTACCATTGCTATGATGTCGTATGGGGGGAGACTTACTTGGCTCAATGCTACTGTTACCTCGCTCCTCATTTGTGCCATGTGCACTCTCAAATTCTCACCGAAACTGCTTGAGATGCTTGACAAGATCAGAAGAAGATGTCTTTGGACCAAGAAAAGTGAGCAAGGGGAGAAATGCAACTCTCTTGCTGCCTGGGATTTGGTGTGTAAACCTAAGAAGCATGGAGGCCTCGGGGTCATTAACATCAAGCTGCTTAATGAAGCTCTACTTTTGAAATTCCTTCATAAGTTTTACAACAAGATGGACATTCCCTGGGTTCATCTTTTGTGGAGTACCTACTATACTGATAAAGTCCCACATGCCATGCCACCGGTCGGCTCCTTCTGGTGGCGAGACATTTTGAAACTCACTCCGATTTTCCGTGGGGTCTCTCATGTGCAAGTGGTGTCGGGCACGTCTGCGTTGTTTTGGAAGGATTTACGGGGACAAGATGTACTACAAACCACACACCCCCATGCTTTCTCTTTTGCCATTCAGGAGGATGCTTCCATCAAGGAATTCTTGGAGATTACGTTGCTGGCTGAGGCCTTTCATCTACCGCCACTTATAGCTCGCTCGAGGTGCGTGACATCCAATTACTTCCTTGCACATGAGCCCCACCACGTCCGTCAATGATGCCTGGCACTATGTTTGGGGCAAAACGGAATTCAGGCCTAAAGACTATTATCAGTATCTCTTCAGAAATGCCCAAGCCCACCCCATTTTCAAAAGTCTTTGGCGCTCTCATTGCATCATAAGGATTAAGGTATTCGGTTGGCTCCTTTTCTACGACAGGCTAAACACACGCAACCTGCTCAAACGACACCATTATGACATCGGAGATGACCATAGCTGCCTCCTATGTGGGGGTCCGGATGAGGAAACGGTGGATCACATGATTTTTACGTGTCCGTTTAGTCAAACATGCTGGGGTAAACTTGGAATCGTTTGGCCCACTTTTCAATGCCGTCTACACCTTCTCCAAACAACTAAAGATACCTGGAACGGGCCCCTTTTCCTTGATATCTTCCTTGTATCTTCCTGGAGTTTATGGAAGGAGAGAAATAATAAGCATTTCAGAAGGGTAGACCCATCCATCAACTCTTGGCTTACAAGATTCAAGGAAGATTTTGGTCTCTCGCAACACGTAACCAAGAGAGAGTACTGCCTCATAGACTCCTTCCTAGCTGATCTTTGATACGATACATTTTCATCTAGTTCCTTGTTTGATTAGTGACCCCACTCCCACCGGGGTGGTCTGATGGAGCTGCCTGTACATATGATGTAATGATGTAACTATGTAAGCTTCTTCCTTATATATGAAATTACAGTAGGAGCCTCTCCTACTGTCCTTCCCATCAAAAAAAATCTTGTACACATATAGGCTATGTAACTAGCCTTGCTTATTGGCTTCCAAAGCTTAACTTTCACTCCTACTTACAATATGTAGAGTATTTAACAAAAACTACCACTTTAAACCAGCCCTAGGAAGAATCTATTGTACAAAAAATAGCAAAAACATACCCAAAATTTCTTAATCCACGGCAAAAACTACTACCTAGTACTCCTACCGATTAGGTTCGTTTAAACCCATTTATGACAGGGTTGGCCCACACGTCCTGCGCCGATTTGAGACAGCTTAAACCAACACATTTTGTTTGACCGCTGACACGAGGGACCCACATCTGACCTTCTATCCTGTTATTCCCTCAAATCATTATTTTCCCGAACATTACTTCAAACAATACTGATTCGTGTTCGTCGGTGGCGCCGGTGATGAGCGAGTTGGCTGTCTGGCCGTCAGACGGCTCGACGCCATGCGCTGGCCTCCGCACGGGTTGGTAGGATGGCCCGAGCGTGACTCACGAGCGAGCAAGCTGCCGCTGGCTGGCCTTCGCTGAGCCGATGGCTGCCTGAAAGGCCGGCGCGTGAGCAAGCCGTCAGGCCGCTGCCGTGCCAATCTAGCTAGCAAACCTTGCGCATAAGCAGTGGATCGGAGCTATCTTGGCAAGCTAGCGGCTACGAAGCGCCGGACGGAGCAGGCATCCGGCTGCCGCAATAGGGCTCCGCACCGCCAAATGGTTTTGACTCGCCGGCCAAGGCGGCGAGCTGCGCCCCATGGCCGAGGATGACTAGGTGGACGGGCGGAGGTAGGAGGTCACCGAGGATTTTTGTTGGTAAGAGCATGTACAATGGTTGATAAGGTAGTCTTATCTTAAGTCTGCCACGATACAAGTGGTAGTAGTTTCTGGCATTTTAGTGGTTTCTTGCATTATTAGGGTTTCTTGTAAGGAACAATGTACGTACTACTAGTGACAAAAGGCGATTCTAGGTTGCGTTGTAGTCCAACGAGTACTACTAGTGGTCGCGAGTGTATACCTCGCTTTGTGGGTTCGATCCTAAATAATGCACGGCGGCCTTTTTTTAAAAATAGTACTACTACACTTCGCTATGCAGCCACATTTTACACGGCTAGTTTGAGTTTTGAAGTCGAACGGACGCGCGGCCCCACAATCTAGGTGCACCGACAACCTAGCCACGTGAACGGGTTTTTCTTCCCAAAGATCCCGTGGCTCGGCGTGTTTCCCCTAGCCGCACCTCGCTTGCAGCTTCCTCATCAGCTAGTAGCATATTTAAACTAGCGCCCCAATTAAGCCCGAGGAGCCGGAAAAGCCTAGCGAGGCATCGAACGTGCAATATGGCTCAGACGTAAAGTGCTCTACTACTACTCAGAGCTTGTGGCGCTGTACGCATGGACTTCACCCATTATCGGCTCTACTATAAAAGAAATTCCTCTTGACGTGTTTTTTAAACGGAGGCAAAAGCTTTGCTTCATCTCATTCATAAAGAAGGAAATACTAACAAAGTTCGACGAGATCCATTACACCTCCACAAATGGAAGTGAAAAGCATAGTCTCGCTGTATCAAATAACTCAAATGTTCTGCCCCCACAGTAACCGTCGCTGATAAACAGGCTGCTTGTGCGTGCGTGAGAGGAGCGGCTGAGTAGGCCAGCTACTCCTACATGAGAGGAGCGGCTGAATATAGCACCGAGAGTACCCACTAGGCCACTACCCAGGTGTACTTCCCCTACATTGATAGTACAACGATGGTTCTAGAGAACAGCAGTACCCTCCACTTCCAACTGTAGCTCCTTGGCCCTGAGATTCAAGAGTTCAAAACTGGTGCACTATATATAGTAGACTAGACTAGAAGTATAGTACATCGCACTACTAGTTGAGAAAATTAGTACTGTTACTGCTACAGTACGAGTACGTACTCCTCCGTCACATAATGTAAGATGCTTTTTGAAACTAGTTGGCGTGTACAAAAAATGGCAAAAACATACCCAAAATTTCTTAATCCACGCCAAAAACTACTACCTAGTGCCAAAAATTTCTTACTAGTGCTATTATTTACAGTATAATGCAATCCCATAACGTTCCACAATGCTAGTACTAGTAGTAAATAATAGCCTCACCCCTTCGCCGAGGAACGATCTACAGCTTGAAGGGACGAGGCCTCGCGGTTACTACGCCTTATCTCCTCCTCGCCAGCCTCCCAAGAGAAGGTAGTTCATCGCTGCTCCCATGGATTCACCAGAGGTTCTCCTCCTCGCCGGGCTGGGAGACCTTGGACGACGATCCTCCGGGAGAAATCGACGCCGCCCGACGTCCTCACCGCCACAAGACTCGGTGCTTCCTGCACCAACTTTTTCAAGACGCTGCTTAAACAGGCTTGGGAAAAGGCCATGCTTGTTGGTCTTCCATGCGTCCTCGAGGAGAAGGTTCTTCAATGGGACAATCCTTCGAACAGTCCACTGCTCCCTGGCCATGGTTGCACGTTGACTCCGCTAGAGTTGTCGACGTTGAGAGGTAGTCGGATTTTGTCCGATGAGCAGGTCATTAATGGAGTTTGATTATGTAGTACTTAGTTATTCCATTTCCATCCCGTAATTTCTCCGCTGCCCACCGTCTTATATATAGGTCTGGGTTGGTGCCAACGAAGATTAGCTTGCATACCTCCGGCCAGATACCACCATCATTTTGCACAACATCCACAGTAGCGGCCGCCCGCAGACCCCTTCTCCACCATTGGGATCGGCCTTCCGGACTGGCCGGGCTTGATTACGTATGATGATGCCTACATGAGATTGAAGAAGATAGCACTATGACCCGCCGACAAAGCGACGCTGCTACGACGACACTATCTCACACTACTAGGGAAAACCCAGCAGTAGCGCCGGTTTTGTGCTCACTAGTAACGCGGGTAGGCGCTGCCATTAATAAGGCGCCATACATCGCTAGCAAGAACGCTGTTCGCATGCGCCATCGCTAGGACGTAATAGCTGCAACGCTTGTTCACTCCAACGCCATCGCTAATGTAACTACCGGCAGCGTGTTTTCTCCATCGCTACTAGTGTTCTTTTTTATTTTTCATTTTTAGTTTATTTATTCGCCATCGCATAAATATTGATACAATACCAGTTATGAGGTTTACATCATTATGTCCATAATAAGAAACAATAAAGGTGGATTAGGTTCAAATGGAGGCAAAATGTGGTGCATGTCAAAAGTATACTACTAATCCAAAGTTGATCTAGTTTGGACTAGTAGTGATGTGCACCACATGTTGCCTCCACTTGAATCTAATCCGCCAGCGCAAGATATTTAATCATCATCATGGTCATTACCACCAACAGTATTTATTTAATCACCACTAACACTAGCTAATAATAATCATCATAGTCATTACCACCAACACTAGCTATTTTATCATCATAGTAATAGTGTAGCACATCATCATCCTGAAACTCATTTCTAGCTAGCTAATCACTCCTGCTGCTCTCTCTTAGGTAAAACAACATAAAACATGTGTAGCTCTCTCCTTGATCAAGTTGGAGCATGCATATGAACCTGTCTCCTAATCGTGGGTAGCGCCTGCTTGCTCCCTAGTACTTCTCGCGCCCCCATCACATATTTGGTCCAGCTTTTGCACTATTAAGCATCCGTCGCTAACCTTGAATGCACTAAAGTAATCAGAGGATATCTTGGCCGTAAGTCGATAATACTCATGGTACCTTTAGTCTCGATCCCATAAGGCACAACATTCATCGAGAGTCCTCATGAAGAACATCGTATGGTAACATACTTAGCAATGAAGTTTAGCTTCAAAAATAATGTATGGAAAAGATGCACCGAGGACAAATAGTAAAAATCTTACCATCCTTCCTAAATAGATGTGACCGTAGTTCATTACAAACACTATTGGTCGACGCTTTCAAGACTAACATTTCTAAATCCAGGAAGAAAATTTGTCTTGACAAAGATCAAGATCCTCAAGCCATGAAACATAATGACTTAGCTCCTCATAGTTTAGTTCAGCCTCGGACAAGTAGTAGGTCCTGTCTACCAAGCGCTGGACATGTTTGTTTGCAATCAAATAAGCTGACAATACAAATTAGTTGTCAACTATTTTGAATAAACAATATCAAAGACATAAATACGGTTGAGAAACTTACATAATGGTATAATCGAGGCGTCGCACATCGACCCAGATGTCGGTATTACCTTCAATATCATCTTCCGGACGAATATCAAAGGTGATAACCATATCAGGCTCAAATGCATAAGTCTTGCATAGTGCTCGCCATGTTTTGCATCCAAAATAGGTGTAGTCATCTGAATTGCATAATTTTGCATGTAAAATATAACCATGCTCAGTCTTCAAATAAACTTTCTTTACCTCCGTAGTATGACTGAAACCTATCTTATCCAATACAAAAACTCTTGCATGGCAGGGGATACGCTAGTAGAATAGTAAAAAGAATATATAAGTTGAAGCAAATGAAGCAGATGTCATGCTTAATTACGAAAAAAGACTTGTCGTTATGACTTACTTTATCCGCTTCGAAGTTCTCGTCCAGCTTGATGCTGAAGCGCCTATCATCATCTAGGAAGATTCCGTCGCCAGACAGCCGCGCTTTTCTTCGCAGTATTTGCAAATACCAAATCCTTTTCGTTGTCGACATTTCCTATGTTCGTAGTTAAAACATTAATTGAAAATCAATCAAGACAACTACCAGAATACTCAACACACAAACCGGGGCACTCGATATTTCCTACATAGAATCGCACAAGTCATGCCAAAATTCACGGAAAAATCCGCATGACTATCGGTGTCAAACCGGCGGATCTCGGGTAGGGGGTCCCGAATCTGCGCCTAGGCGGATGGTAACAGGAGACAAGGGACACGATGTTTACCTAGGTTCGGCCCTCTTGATGGAGGTAAAACCCTCACGCCCCGCTTGATTGATATTGATATTGTGGATGTTTACAAGAGTGGATCTACCATGAGATCGAGGAGGCTAAACCCTAGAAGCTAGCCTATGGTATGATTGTAAGGGTTGTTGTGATTGTTGTCCCACGGACTAAAGCCATCCGGTTTATATAGACACCGGAGAGGGCTAGGGTTACATAGAGTCGGTTACAATGGTAGGAGATCTACATATCCAGATCGCCAAGCTTGCCTTCCACGCCAAGGAAAGTCCCATCCGGACACGGGGAAGTCTTCAATCTTGTATCTTCATAGTCTTGGAGTCCGGTCGATGATGATAGTCCGCAAATGATAGTCCGGCTGATGATGGTAGTCCGCTATCCGGACACCCCTAATCCAGACTCCTCAAGAGCTACCGAACCAGGCTTCAATGACGATAAGTCCGGGCGTATATTGCTTGGCATTGCAAGGCGGTTCCTCCTCCAAATGATAGAAGATTGTGAACACCAGATAGTGTCCGCTCGCAAAATAAATTCCACATTCCACCGTAGAGAGAATAATAATATATACACAAGTTCAATCTGCCGACGCTTTCCGTGGCATGACGTCACACCACTACCAAGCCATTACTCAATTGTTTTTACTTTACCACCTCAGCAAGATTTAGCGGCAGCTTTCCTTGGCACGCCTTGTCGAAGCAGAGATCGTGTTTCCTTAATCCGGGATTCTCATCAATACGGGCGGTAACCCAACCGCATCATTGATGGTGACGCTTGGGAGATAAGCGAGTTTTACCAGGCCGGTGGGGACGCGTGAGATTTCGCCTCACCATATAAGGGATAAGGATTCACCTTCTCACCCACGCCTTCTTCCTCCTTTGCTTATCCATCTCCGCACAAGACTCGAGCTCCAGCGCCAAGTTCACGATCTCGCCTCAACCTTCTCTCGACCATGTCCGGAGCGGGAGGTAAATGGTTGGCCTCCACCGCTAAGGAGGAGCAATCGCCAAACCGCGCGACGCCGATACCTCTCCGCGACATCACAAGACCGGCTGCCCGACGAGGGCAGCTCATCCCCACCCCTGTGCCCCATGAGAGGGTTGTCTTTCTTTCCCACTTCCTCCGCTGGATCGGGCTTTCCACTTCACCCCTTTGTCCGGGGCTCATGTTCTACTACGGCCTGATTTCCATGATCCGGCGCCAACTTCATCCTCAACATCTCGGCGTTCATCGTCGTAAAGCGAGGCCTTCCTCTGCATCCAGCCCCACTTTGGCTTGTGGCTCAAGACCTTCAATGTCAAGTCAAGGTAGTGAAGGGCATTCAAGCGGAGTGCGGAGGGCGCCATGTTGGGCAAGATGCCCAACGCCCTTGGTTCAAGGGCCTTCGTGGAATCCGCCAAGGGGTGGCAATCGGGTGGTTCTACATCACCGAGCCGCGTGACCCTAAGTGGGCGGTGTCCCCGGAGTTTAGATCTGGTATCCCCACACAGCTCACCTCCTAGAAAGAGAAGGGCTTGCTGTGGGGCAGTTTGAAGGAGCTGACGGGACTTCAGACCTGTATCAAGAAGCTGGTGAAGAATCTTAGGCTGGTTAACATGGTCCAAGTCATGCTCGTCCGCCGGATTCTCCCATGCCAAGAGCGGGCATTCAATCTATGGAGTTCGATCCGAACAGCACCAGCGCTGAACAAGCTCTTCGACACAACGCATCTGTAAGGCGCCTAGAAGGTGCTGTTCAAGGGCGCCGGTTCCCGTGATCCGCGATCGAAAACCTGATTTCGCCAGCAGCGCCAGTCGACGAGGTAAGTGGTTCTACCTCTGCACGGGACACTTGTTTTCATAGTTTGACTCTATGCGGTTTTAATTTCCCTTTTCCTTTGACAGATGGATGAAGAAGGCGGAGCAGATTACCGTCCGGCCCTATGCCGAAAATCCAAGAGACGCCGCCTAGCGAGGTTGCTGGTTCCGCACCGCACGTGGTGCCGGAGAAGAAGGCCAAGAAGGAGGCCACGGTGCTCGAAGAGTGCCCGCCAGGTGTCCGACGACTGGGGCGGACTCTCCCCGAAAATGAGGAGGAGGAAGAGGACTCTCCCCGAGGAGGGAGAGAGCAAGAGGAAGGCTTCCCCAACCGGGAGGCCGGAGGGTCCAAGAGGGAAGGACTATTCTCGGACAGCTCTCGCCAACGCCAACGCTGGCGAGGAAGAATGGCCTTCGAGGGCCAGCCTCCGGCGAGATCATAAGTATCCGGATTCTGAATGATTTATAATTTTTTTTTGCGCCACATAGTGTCATTCTAATGCCGCAGCTGCCCGCAGTCCGGCCAAGTGATGATCTCCCCGCTTCATCGAAGCGGTCGCTGGCTTCGCCGGATGTAGACTCCATCCCGACCGCCCCACTCGCGACGCCGAAGACGCCGGGTGGGATCCCGAAGGGACCCATCGGGAGGCTCGAGGCGCCACAACGCGCCTCCCGATTTTGCGCCGACTCCACAATGTAACCCGCAGTGGTTCCGGAGTCCGGCAGCGGCCCTTCGATCAAGGGCAAGACTGCGGACGCCGGCGGCTTCCGGCCCAACCGAGGCGCCGGGCACTTGTTGGAGGCGCTGCAGAGCGCCCATCAGGAAGAACACCGCACTATTATGAGTGCGGTGATTCAGAGGTGCAGCTCGCCAAAGGCGGCCGACAAGCCCGCAATAGCCTTCTATCGTGCTTTGAGGTAAGAAGTTAAAATATGCAATATAATACCGCATAGACAGAGCCCTCGATGCTCGGTTTGGTGTTCGAAAGAAAAGCCGGACCGAGGATCTTAAAAAGATATACGCAGGGTTGCTAAAATTTATGTCAATATGGGTTGCAGGCTGCGCTGCCGACCTCTCGCCAAGACCGATCATGGAGGTCGGTGCGCTGAAGCAGGAGCTTGAGCGGTCCGGCAAGAGCTCGGCACGCCAGAAGCAGCTCCAAGACAAAGAAGGTGAGTAACACCACTTTGAATTTGTACCTTCTGTAAAAGGATTTAGGTTGCGACAAAAAATAACAAGGATAACATGGGTACTGCAGGGGCCACGAACGAGGTGGCGGCCCTGAAGGAGGCCGTGTCCGCGGAGGAATGGATGTACAGGAAATCCGAGCCCCCTTATTAGATAGGAATGGATGTACAGGAGGTTGAATTGATGAAGAAGATAGCGGCGGGTAAGGCATTTTTCATGCAAAGCAAGCATGTGAATGTAAATTACGTGATACTTACCCGAATTGAGCTCTCGTATGCTTTGCAGATCTGCCTTGCAGCGGTCTGATGTCACCGCAGATTCTACCGAGCCGAGGAGGGAGCTCAACGGAGAAGGTCTTCTAGTCTCAAGATGCCGAGGCCGCCATCCGGTGCCCCTAGCGACCAGTGAAGCAGCTAGTCGAAGCTTCACAAGGTGGCCGAGCAGGCCATGAAGGGGCTCATAGTCCGGCAGGGCCCGAGAGGCCATGCCTGGAGTTACTTCGCCTCATGGCGACGGCTGGTGGATGCGTGCCCGGGTGGAGGTTATCAAGCGCCCGCCTGTATTGAAGGTGCTCGTCGGGCCCTTGCCCGCAAAGGTGCATTGGGGCAAGCTGGATGCGGAGAAGCTAATCACCGATGCGCCACCAGCGGCAAGGAGCATCGACGCTCGAACTTTACTATAAGGCTGTCTGAAGGGTGCCCGCAAGATTGCGGATGAGTGCCCTGTGGATGTAATTATTGAGTGAATTCGCAATGTGTTATCCTGCGCGCCAAAAACTTTGTTCATATGCGCTAAGCAACGCTTGTTTAATTTAAAATATTACCTTCAGGCGGCCGCTTATTATATCTGAGAGATGGCAAGTCGTCGGCTTCAGCCCCCATGCCACGAAAGTGCCGGGTGTTCGATAAACTTGAGCACTCTTGTTCCCATTTTGGGTCCATCTAGGAGGCGCCAACACAACGAACCAGGCAACCAGACTTATAGTGCTTGAACACTCTCACTTAGCCATAGAATTCTATAATTTTAAATTTCGGCGAAGCCCCTAGTATTCGAAGACCGAATTGGGGCGCTATCCACGCCTTCATCGGACATAATCCGAATTTCGCTCAAGCGCATAGGTCTTTAAGGACCCGAAAGGACCTCTCGAACAGCGACCAGTCTCACGCCTTATCATGCCGGTCAGTTTTAGCTTTCTCCACTGAGGCGTTAACCCGACTCAACCGGGGCGCAATCGCAGTGGTTCTCCCAGTGCTACCTTAGCCGATAGAACGGAAACGTAAGGTGCCAAACATGGGAGCTGGGCAAACCCAACTATTGACCCAAGACATGATTCGGAGCCGATTCATATAATGCTATAAGTTCGGGGTGCCGCACTTGTGAAAGTGTGCGGACTTTATCACACCATAAAAGCGGAGGACATAAGCCCCTAGTGTGTTTGGCCGTACCAAGATGCATGGGTGCAACATGTCGTAAATGAACATATATATATAAAGTAATGCAATTAAAGGCAAAAAGTGCTGCATTTTATTCAAGAAGATATGCTATCAGTGAGGAATGATACAAATAGTGCGGAAAGCAAGGGATTGGACGAATTAAAGGCGTCTCCCTCCAGGGGTAGGCCGCGGAATTTTGTATTTTAACAAATTTAATGCTCGTGATGGAGACCACCTGAGTGTTCGTCGCGCCTTTGTCCTTCCCTCGGCTGTTGCATCATGAGTTGAGGCTCGCCACGGACCGAGTTCTGTATAAAAAGAGAAAATAAAACAAAAAAGAGCGACACACTTGGGAGCCCTGGTGTGGTCGAACCGCACTGGTCTGTTGTGGTTGTGCCTTTCCCCTATGCCCATGGTATCTCCGTATGTAATTATGTACACGGAGAGTTTGTCTTGCAATTTTGCGAGGATGGGTTAGCCGATTGTTACGCTGCACGGAACGTGCTGTGTGGTCTTGGTTGATGTTGCTCCGGCGTTTGGTCGTGTCCACCGCTTAACGGCCGGATTCGAGAATTGCCTTAAAAGGCTGATTCAGATTTCCGCCGCGAGAGCAGCTGTATGTTCCTCCGCTCGAGGAGCGCCTGTTTCCGCCATCGTGATGACTCCACGAGGGCCTCGCATCTTGAGCTTAAGGTATGCATAATGCGGCACCACGCTGAACTTTGCAAACGCGTTCGTCTGAAAGCAGAGCGTGATAGCCGCCGCGAATGGGACTATGTCGAAGATTAACTCGCTCGAAATTATCCGGGATCCGAAGACCACTTCCATGTAACGAGCTCGCATAATTGGCCTCTACACCGGTATGACGCCTTTGAAGGTCGCCGCTGTAGGTTTAATCCTTAAAGGGTCTATGCCCATCTTGCGCACCGTATCCTCGATAAAGCAGGTTCAGCTCTGCCGCCGCCCATAAGGACACTTGTGAGGTGAAATCCATCAACGATTGGGTCTAAAACCAATGCGCGAATCCGCCATGGAGGATATTGGTCGGATGGTCTCTTCGATCGAAAGTGATCGGCAAGAGGACCATGGGTTAAATTTTGGGGCGATCGCTCCATCGCATATACGCCCCTTTAGTGCACGCTCCGCCCCTCTGGGAATATGCGCTATGATATCATGTTTACCGTCCGAACTTGAGGGGGAATCCTTTGTCCTTTGTTGTTCAATGGCCGGGTCTCTCCTCGCCATTGCTGTAGCCCTTGTCACCGCTTTGGCGATTAATTTGCTCGCTCGCTTGAATACCCAACAATCTCTGTTGGTGGTTAGCTGGCTTTTCGGGGTACCATGTATTTGACAAGAGCGGTCGAGTATTCGTCCAAATTGACGGGCCCGAGTGGTTCTTTTGAATGGCTTCTTCCGCTGACCGGTTTGAGCCTCGAATCCGCGCTGACCGCCAGATCCTCATTGTTGTCGCCAGCACGCGGCGCTTGTTTTTGTTTCGACGCGAACCTGCCATTGCGGTCCTTAGTATCCGGACTGCCAGCGCTTTTGCCGAGGTTGTTATCATGAGCGAAGCTAGTTATCCTCTCCCGCACGAAGCGGGTCATGAGGGATGTGAGGGCTGCCATAGATTTCGCTTCTCCTGCCCTAGGTGCCGGGCCAGCCACTGTCACGGATGTTATGTTTGAAGGCAGCGAGTGCCTCTGCGCATCCGGACAAACGACGATTTGATTTTTCTTTGTTAGGAACCGTGTCCATTGCTCGGACGATTCGTCTGCTGCTGGATTATGTGGCTTAGGTCATCTGCGTCGTGGTCGCACATATACGCGTTCTGGAAGTTGTCGAGGAATGCGGCTTCCGTGTCTTCCCAAAGATCCAATTGACTCGCGGCAGGCTGTTAAGCCAATGCCGAGCTGGTCCTTTAAGCTTGAGCGAGATATTTGATGGCGTAAGATTGCCGCCAAGGGCCATGTGTATATGGAGAAGATAATCCTCAATCCGCATCGGGGTCTGTTGTGCCATCGTAGGATTCGATATTAACGGGTTTGAACCCTTCAGGATTTGATGATCCATTACTTCGTCGAAGCATAGTGGGTGTCTTGGCGCCTCAGATTGAGCAATATCGCAACGTAGCTCGAGAGAGCGTTGTTCCGCTGTGTTCGCCCGGCCGGAGTTGTTGTATCCGTGCGACGGTATTCATCGTGGGTCGTGGGGCGCCCACGTGATCCATAGATAGATCTGGATTGTCTTGCCTTGTCCTCCAATATATCTCGCAGTCCGGCGTTCCCTTCGCGCTTCTTGCTTTTAGAGCGATGCCGGGTACGGTTTTGGTGGAGGGCTTACACACCTCTCTATCGCGCCACGGGGTGGTTGGTCTGCCAGACAGGGCGCTGGTGATGCTGCCTCCTCTAATCGGGGAGCAACTTGCGCTTTTGGGTAACTTTTGAGGGGCGTCGAAGTTCAGATTTTCGCCGCGAGGACCTCGGTCCATCTGCCGCCAAGAGGTCTTGATCAGCTTGAAGCTGTTGTTGCTTTTTCTTTAGGCTGTTTGTCCGTGGCCATTAGCTCGCGCCTAAAACGCTCTTGCTCGACGGGATCCTCGTGCACGACAAATTGCCGTCGCGAGGCTTGCCTCGCCTCCGAGGGAGGTAAGTAGTTGTCATCCTCGACCTCTTCGTCGCCACCCTCTCTTGAGGGCTTGCTTCGCCTCCTCCGCGCTGGATCGTGCCGAGGGACTTGTCTTCGCACTTTCGGGGTGTTATTACCTCGTGTGCCGAATCTCCATTCTTGCTGTGGCGGGATTTAGAGCGGCGCCACGACGCCGGCGCTTGGGCTGTTTCTTTAAGGAATCGGCCTCCACCGCTTCTTCGCCGTCCCCATCTTTTGGGGTGTCCACCATGTATATGTCGTATGACGAGGTGGTTTTCAAAGTCCTGTAGGCACTTGGTTCTGGTAGTCTCCGCATCGCCGCCCATACCGCCGATGTCTTCGGAGTCGTAGTCGAGCACGCCGGTTAAATCATCGACGGTGGCTACGGGCGGGTGGTGGGTGGATCTGAATTTCTTCGCCATCCGCGTCCCCAACCGCCCCGCCATAGTTCAGCCAGGGCTCTCCGGATAGCGAGAGATGCTTCAATGAATTTATGATATCGCCAAGGGCGAGTGCTGGAAAGATGTCCGCAGCGGTGAATTCCATGATCGGCGCCCAATCGGATTCGACCGGCAGGGCGCAGGAGGTTCGGAGTCCGCACCTCGGAGTCATGGGCTTTACGTGAGACAAGGTAAGTGTTCGCCCATCGCCAGAGGAATTGCGGCTCCCGAGGCGGTGTCCAGCCATCCGCCCTCGATTCGAGCGATCGGCTCCGGAGTATGAGTCTGAGCGGATCCGGTGCGGCTCCAAGGTGCTGTCCGCGGCAGAGTTAGGTCATGCCCATCGTGACAGCGGGCGCGATCGGTCGTGGCTCAGATCCATCGAGGATCAAGTCCCCGCGGATATCGGGCCGTGAAGTTTAAGCTTCCAAACCTGACTCGACGGCCGGGCGTAGCTTTCGATCTGCTCCAGATGGCCAAGGAGTTGGCCCGCAGACGGGTTTACCGCCAATACGTAAGATCTGTCCGGGAGAAAGGTCTCACCCAGACTGCATCGTTGTTGATTGAAGAGGCCATCAAGCTTTATCGGTGACGACATACGCAGGAACTCTCAATGAAAGCACCAATGTCGGTGTCAAACCGGCGGATCTCGGTAGGGGGTCCCGAATCGTGCGTCTAGGCGGATGGTAACAGGAGACAAGGGACACGATGTTTACCTGTGTTCGGCCCTCTTGATGGAGGTAAAACCTCACGCCCCGCTTGATTGATATTGATATTGTGGATGTTTACAAGAGTGGATCTACCACGAGATCAAGGAGGCTAAACCCTAGAAGCTAGCCTATGGTATGATTGTAAGGGTTGTCGTGATTGTTGTCCCACGGACTAAAGCCATCCGGTTTATATAGACACCGGAGAGGGCTAGGGTTACATAGAGTCGGTTACAATGGTAGGAGATCTACATATCCAGATCGCCAAGCTTGCCTTCCACGCCAAGGAAAGTCCCATACGGACACGGGGAAGTCTTCAATCTTGTATCTTCATAGTCTTGGAGTCCGGTCGATGATGATAGTCCGCAAATGATAGTCCGTTGATGATGGTAGTCCGCTATCCGACACCCCTAATCCAGGACTCCCTCAATGACCTTTCCTAAAATAGGACATATCGAGCGCCTAAAATTTGCCGGAACGGAAATGAATCAACACTCCGGCAAAACATAGGCCACTCGGAGGTGTAACCTGCAAACATGACCGGCCACTTGGATATTGAGCAACACAAGATATACATTTCAAAATATCTTATAGGACTCAAATTAGCATGCATTCAATAAGCAAAAGTAAATCATCTCCTACGTCTGTACATCGTTGAATATTATCACTAATACATCACGAATAGTGTCATACATATAACATCACTAATACAACTAAAACCCTAGCACACGACGGTATCGGCGCGGGCGGTGGACACCACGAGAAGGAACCATCACGAGATCATAGCTCTAGTGAGATCCTCGGAGAACCTACCAGGTATTGGAGAACCTGTGCTCAACGCAACAAGTAGCGACGGACGTGCGCTGCCTCCTCATCGACACGGTGACGCACCACCTCCGCGGAGTCCTCGAGCCTTTGACCGCCACTCGCCCACGCGACCGCCACCAAAGAAGGTTCGGGTCAACGACAGCTGGCTCTCACCAACCTGCGCCCCGGTAGGTAGCGCCTCCCAAGACCACCACAAGCGAGCCTAGTCTCGACATGGCCCATCTGGTCAAGCAGGTGCCTTCCTCCGCCGACTCGACGACGAGGATGCAGGATAGGCATTGTCCACGTCGATGCGCGAAAAATTGCTTTAACTAAAAAATAGTACCAAGTTCTTACTAACTAGTTCTATTAATTCAACTAGTTCTTACTAAAAATAAACTTACTATAAATAAAAATATTTTAATACCTAATTAGTACCTAGTTCTTACTAACTAATTAGTACCTAGGAACTACTGCCCTAATTACCATCTAATTTGATGAACCTATAGGGGTGGAAAGTGGTAGCGGATATTCCAATTATCCAACTATAAAGTGAAATAAGTGGTCAAATTTACTCGCTTTTATGATTCATCTTAAATATTTGATTCGCTTCCACCCTTACATGAACCCTAACTCATTTGCGATCCGCATCCGATTTGTTTCACTCTTACATGAACCCTAACTAATTTGATGCAACTAAAATATTAAAAACCCTAGGCAGAGGTAGGGGAGAGGGAGGAGCAGTGTGCTCACCTCGGGTGCTCATGACGAGGAGGGGCAGCGCGCGCCGAGGTCGGGGTCGGGGCTCGGGCGCAATGCCGGATGGCGGCGCCGAGGTCGGGTCGGGGCGGCGTCTGGGCGGCGTTGAGGTCGGGGCGGGGGGCGTTGAATCTGTGGTCGGGCGGCGAGAGGGTGTGCGGAGATCACAAGGTGGCCGACAGGCGATGGCGGCCAAGGAGAGTGTGGACAGTTGATTTGGGAAGTGGCCTTGGGGAAGGACGAACCTGTGGAAAGTTAAGTCGAGAGGTAGCAGAGCTGCTCCGTGAAGAGCGCCATCGCTACGTTAGCTACAGCGCTTCTCGATACACGCCATCGCTACTCCTTTCTTTTTTTCCCTTTTTCATTTAGTTTTCTTCACATTTTATTTTTTTTTCCTTTCACCTTATTCTATTTCTTTCATTTTCAATTACCTTTCTATTTGCTTTCCATTTAATTTTATATCCTTTAGCAGAGCGAAGTTTAATATAAACGCGCTGCTACAAAGAATGTAGCGGTAGCGCCGTTCGTTATAGGTCGCTACTACTATGTGAAGCCTATCAGCTAAGCCGTGGGAATTTTATTAGTAACGTGTTTAGGCAGCACGTACATCGCTAGAACTTTATCTGCGGTAGCGCGTTTGCCCAGCGCCATCGCTAGTTAGTACCAAATGTTTTTTGACCTCGCTGCTTTGCTAAAGTTCGTGTATAAGGTTTTCCCTAGTAGTGTCATCGCGGTGTTCGACATAAGGATTGCCATCAATGCAAGACGCAGAACGGCAGAGGTCGGCGATGTTGGCAACGGCAGATTTGTACCCTACACGCTCAAGACGCCGCGTGCCATCTAGGCCGCATCTTCGCGGTGACAAGCCAGGGGACTTGTTCATCTGGTTGCCATCCTATGGTACGGGAGATTACAAACTGAATGCACAAACCATCATTTGCATCCCTAATGGTACTCCATTATTTTGCAGGGACCAGTCATCCCCCGATCAAAATAAGATCGCCGATCCTGGATGTGCATTTGCATCCGCGATTCTGTCTAACCTGGAACCTTGTAGCTGACTTTGGCATATTGGGATCAACTATCTTAGCAGTCGTTACCCATGGTACCACTGATGTGCAACATGGTCACACAATCTACCACAATCGGACCATCACCATCTACCCAGGTATTCCATTTTTTTAACCCTCTCGCCTTCTCTTTCATTGTTGTACTAGTATTATACTTAGTAGTACTAGTAGGAGTACTTTTTACCTCGGAGGACGCGTATAGCTAGCTAGGCCCTTGAAGACTTGAACCCACTAGCTGCCAACATTCTTGTTTTTCCATGTCTTACTATCTCATCCATGTAGCCAAGAGTGGCTATATACAGTAAGCCGGTTATTTTACTTCCTCTATACCGGGTAGTACTATTTGCTGCACAAGACATCGACCGCCATATTTGAGCACAACATTATTATGCATGGACCTTGACTATGTACGCTACCATGTGTCCAGATCTGGGATGCCGTGTACCGATGAACGGCGCCGAGTTCGACCCCTGTGATGCTACGTGGGTGCCGAGGAACACTCTTGGAGAGTACTCGCTTTTCATCGGGGATAGCTACCCCATTGTGAAGCGGATGCCACCTTCCGTGCATGACACGGAAGGCCTGCCATTCATGAAGCATGGTTGTGTCTTCATCGCGCACCGCCGGATGAACGACATGCTGGGACACGCTATCCCTGATTTATGCCGCTTCAGCTTGGATGAGTCTCCATCGTGTGGAAATAGACTAGAAAGCTGCGACAATGATTCCCGTTGCCCACCGCTATGGATCGTGGCATCCATGAAGAACACCTGGGACTGGAACCTGGAGGAGGACATGCATCTAGCCCATCTATAACGTGTAAGTGGAGTACGGTAATTGTGAACGGTAGCGATGTGAATATATGTAGACTAGTCGTGCACAAATTTATCACATGAATTGGAGATGAACTTGTGTGGCATACTGGCATTTGTCCTTTAGAATTTATTACTAGTAAATGTGTTATGTGTACGTGCAACTTATGTGGTTGTTGCACGGGCTCCAACACGCTCTTTGAGAAAAAAAGGTGGCACAGCTTTGGATATACGTGACACGTGGCGGCATCATACAGTAGCATCATTCGCTATAGTTGTAGTACACTCCTACTAGGACGAAAACTCCTATAAAACCTTGCGCTTGGCTCTTTTCCTCTTCGGGAGGTTCAACAGTTCGTACTCGTGTGAACCTTGCACTTGGCTCTTCGCCTCTTCGGAAGGTCCAACAATGATGATACTATAGTAGAATATGCTTCTGGCAATCAGACACCGGTTGAACTCCTGCACGTCCACCGCGAGGGCAAGGGCGAGGGCGAGGAAGAGGGAGAGGGAGGGAGAGGGAGAGGGCACTGTAGTCAAAACCCTCTCCTCGTCCTGTGAACCACCGCGCGCGTGGGCGAGGGAGAGGCGTAGTAAGAAAGCTTCTCCTCGTTTGGCGAGTTGACGGGACACATCAAAGGAGTACTAGTACTAGTAGTAGTCCATACTGCGTCCTTTCCGATTAATATGGCTTAATTTTAAACGAGAAAAATACACTAGCGGTCAACGTATGTAACAATACGCTCTTTACGGTCACTATATATAGTTTTGCGGCAATTATACGATCACTAGCTCATCGTAGAGCACCGTATTGCACCCTACTGACCGGCCACATAGTCGACGTGGCACTTTGTTGACTAGTTAAATTTTCACCTGGTTCCTGGGTCCCATATGTCAGTTGGCAGAGCAAAGAAATGAGTTAAACAAAGCTTTACGCAGGCGCGACACGAGTCCAACCCTTGCGCGCGAACCGCCCTGGCTGTGTATGTGAGTGCATGCACGTGTCCTCCCTCGGTCTTCCAACAAAGAGTGTACATCGTCTACAAAACAAAGAGTTTGGTACATAATGTACATCTACACTTCCAATGCATTTAGCCTTTAATCTAAATCGATATTGATTGACTAATGCACCAACTTGTGCTGTAGGTATAGGCTACATGTCTATCCTCAATTACAGCATGCAACGGCCTTCATTTAACCTTCTTATCTCAATGGTCGCATGCACACATAAGTCTGCTACTTTTGGACGTTAATTATGCCCTGGTCAATGTGTAAATCTCTAAATGTACAGTCTTTCACGGACATAGGGAGTAGGTTGAGCACTTGAGCATGAGCTGTGTGTGTTGCGTCGCGTGCTGTGTGCTGCATGGGTGCGTGAGTGTTGCGTGTGTCCATGTGTACGTGTGAGTGTTGCATGTTGCATGCATGCATGCATGCATGCATAGGGCTTACTCCCTGCCATTGACATGTTCATATTTCAAGCTTCCTCTGTTCCCTCCATATGGTGATACTCCCTCTATTCCCAAATAGTACAGAGTAAAAGCCTCCCTCTGTTCCCAAATACGGAGTATTTGTCTTTCTACAGATTTCAACAAGTGACTAGATACGGAGCAAAATGAGTGAAGTGAGCGTAGAGGCATAGGGATACTTGAGAAAGGAAGTCCTCATGATCCATTATTCCCCATCTCAAAGAGAGAACTATTCAACTAGTCTTCGCAGTGAAGTGACAATACACGCCAGCAGCGTATGGGACACGTAATTAATAAGCTGAACCAGCGTGTTGTTGTTACTAAATCAGCCTTACCCAATACTGCCATCATGTTTGCCAAGAGAGCACGCTCAAGCAAATACACCTCGCACCTCTGTCCTCCATTAACGACATATGGGCCCTCTTGTGGTAGACCCACATGTCATCGGTGTAACTATTTACACTCAAGGACGGTATATCCTGGTAGTAGTACTAGTAGAATTGAGATTTAATGCACTTTCTTCCCCGCCTTCCACTCTTCTTCCTCCTCTCTTCTTGTTCCTCCTCTCTTCCCCATCGCCGGCCGACACCATTTACCCCGCTCCTTTGCTCGCCCACCGCGCCATCTTCCTTGGTAGCTCGCGTACCATATCCCCGCTCACTTGCTTTCGCCACACGAGGAGAAGCTTCTTCGCCTCGCTTGAATCCACTTCCCTGCTGGCTCGCAGCACCAAAACCCCAATGGCGTAACCGACCGACATGCAGATCCGCGATTGGAATTCCCTCCCGATGTTCTCTTGGAGCAGATCTGTAGTCGTATGGACCTACTCAAGACCGTCCATCCGGCCGCATGCTCGGTGTCTTTGTAATGTCTACTGCTCGCAACCGCCGCTCTTTTCAAGACACCACGCTGCGATGCCCGATCCTCGCAGTGGCCCGACAATCGACTTGACGATCCTCACGGAGGTTCCGTGGTGCCCTCGACATGCTACCATTACCCGTCCACCGTCCTTCATGCGCAGCCACTCATCGGGCGGGCATGAAGGCCAACTCGATCGCCCTCATCCACCACACCGTAGTCCGTGGCGTCTCGTGGATATCTACACCCAGCGAGAGATCAACCTTCCATCGTTGGATACCGTCGACATCGAGCCTCGCGGCCCGTCGGACACTCCTGCCTACTACGCACGAGACGCGTCAAGCTTTTGGCTCGACCTCTATTTGTAGAAAGTTGTAATCTGCGAAGTGCCCACACCATCAGAAGACTACATGGATTACAAGCTCATTGCCTTGTTCAACATGGGATTAGTCTATCTGGAATCCGGTCACCATACATGGTTATGGCTCATCATCAATCCTGTTGATGCAACAATTCTATCTGATGCTATAGTGCATGATGGCATCGTTTACGCGGTCGACCATTTATTGGCTGCCTATACTGGTGGAATCTATCGTCGTGTAATTGTTCTATCTCATCTCATATTTACCTTATGAATACGACTGCATGTTCATTTGTTACAAATTTAGAATGCATAGCATGTCTATAACCACATCATTGCTATGTATTCCTCTCATTTCCTAGATTTTTATGACCACACATGTTATTGTTAGAGTTGATATGAGAACAATTGGCATCTAATGATTGTTAGAATACATATTGTGAGCATAACATCATGATTGCTATACGTTACTCTCGTTTACAAGATTTTTATGACAACGCATGTTATTGCTTAGAGTTGATATGAGAACACTAGTAGTAAGCGCTATGGTAGAATATGAGTAGGCGCTGTCATAGCTGTTTTCCACTCATTGTTACATGATGTTTGAACCATGACATGTTGCTAGAATATGAAAGCCATTGGCTTATTTTTTTAACTTGGGGTATGATTATGACCATGTCATTGCAATTCTCTGTCTATGATATGTGTCATACTCTGAACATGATTGTTTATTTTTGTCCTTTTTGTCTCCAATTTGAATTGTTGCAGAAGACGCAAATGCGCTGGCCTTCATGATTCCAGGACCTAGAATCCTACCAGCCGATGGGTGGTGGTTTATCGCTCGTTCAGCTGACGGCGGTCATTTGATGCTCATTCGCACGTACCAAATTGACCAAACCATTACATCAAACCGCATGCAGTACAATGCGTGGGGCGTTCGTGACATTGATGGCTATAGCTGCTTCGTGTTCGAGAAAGATCCCAACTCCGTTGGGCCAGGCGTATTCAACTAGAGGCAGGTTACAGCCTCGGCAACCACTCCTTGTTCCTCGGGCTCAATTATCCGATCATCCAACCAATCATCGATCATATCACCGGCGATGATTACTGTGTTTACACATCATACAATGGGTTTCATGAATCACCATATCCGGAGATTCATCGACACAGCTTGTTGCCAGGTAATCTTCAGTGTGTGAAAGGCATCAAGCTTCCATGCGATGGATGGCTTTTGCAAACCCGACATGCGGCGATGTGGTTCATGCCAACAGCAAATATGCACTACTTGATTCGTGCTGATATCTAGACTGAGCCATGTATTCTACTGCTATAGCACGACCCTCTTTTGTTGGATATTATGTACTATTGTTAGTTTGAAGCACTCCTCTGGTTTGAAGGAGATACCTTCCTGGGATCAAGTGCATCCTAACTCACCTGTGTAGGATGTACCGATAATGATGATGGAGATGCTGTGCAAAATATATATATCGCTTAGGCTTCAAGTGCGTACTTGTTAGTTAAACCTATGTATAAATTCAGACACTAAATACGACTAGTAAGTAGTACAATGGCGATACTAGTATACGTCGGTCAAATTATTCATCATGTCCACACATTGAATTGACGTGACAACACGCTCTACCTGAGGTGACACAAGAATCTCGGCGGCGTGTTCGGGTATTCTGGACTTCAGATTTGGAGTACCACTTATCTGTCAAATCTTTCATCATTCACTTAAAACAACGATTGATCATACATTGAGTACCATATAACTAGAATTACCGATGCAAGTCGAAGAAGGATTGGCGGTGCTGCCGGTGGCGTCAAGTTCGATCCCACGGATCAGGAGCTGATCGAGCACCTTGAGGCCAAAGTGAGTCTTGACAACATGAGATTTCAGTCTCTCATCGATTTGTTCATACCAACCATCGACAATGCGGAAAGCACGGCATATGCTACACCCAACCTGAGAAACTTCCAGGTAAGACACCCGATCGGCCGCCTACTTGCACAAACATATTCCTTTGTTTATAGCTCTATTTTTCTTTTAGACGCAGACACTGGTGAAGCAATTACAATTTGATAGTTAATAAAAGTGAAACAAGTGATCGCAACATGCCAAAGATGTTATGAAAATGCCAACTACGTACACTCAAACCTGTATTCCACAATACTGCAGGTATCACACTTGAGTGGCCTAAGGAAGCAATTCTTCCACGCAATTCTAGGGCGTTCAAAAGGGCACGTGGGCGCCGCAAGATACGGTGAGTGCGGCATGCACGCGATGTGGCACAAGACCAGCAATACCTTGCGGTGATGGTCAACGGCGGCAGACGGGCAGCAAAAAGGTTACGTGGTACACACCAACAAGAACTTCGACCAGCAGAGGACCAATCGGGTGATGCACCAGCACCACCTCGGGACACTGGAGCAAGAGAAGGAGCGCAACTAGTCCTCTGAAAGATTTTCTACCAGACGAACACTAGGGCCAGGAGTAAAAAGATTATAAGTTAGTTAGGTATTGGTAGTTGTACTACCTTGTCGTCCGCAAGTTGGTATTGTTGTTAACGATCTTTTGGTATGAACTTGCATTTGCTTCCAACCATCATGCCGAGGGTCGGTGTGGATATAAAGCTGAATCATTTGTTTCGAAACGAATTTTCAGGCACCTGATTTTTATTTGATGGGTAGCATAAGCACCCGCCGCTTGAATTCCTGCCTCCAATTTTTTCTCAAACAAGTGCATGCACTTATTATCACAATAAAAAACAATATCCGTGCTGCATCCCAGTTATCAGTCTGTACTTGCAGAATTCTCTCGTTTATTGAGCACGTATATTGTTTTTTCAGGTCGAGCAAGTTTCAACTAGGCTGCAGACTGCCTAGGGTTGGTTTTGTTTTTAACAGGCCCAGCCCATGACGACAACGGGGCACAAAGATCCAGCTGGTATCTACTGGCCTCTAGCCCGCCAGCGTTAGTTAAATTTTGTCTTACAACATCCGCAGGCAGTTTTTTTTACTAAATCAAACACACAGCCCAGTTCTATTTTCCTCTTGAAACGCATGTCCTATATCCATTTTCTAATTTCTACGTATAGTTTTACTAGTTCATATACACGTATCATTATATTGAAAACACATGAAATTCCCTTTTCATATTTACATCCTTATTTTTGTTGTTTTTTCCCACCCAGCGCTGATTTTTTTACCATTGGTTTTCCCTTAAACCAACTCAATTGTCCCACGTCTTATTTGCTCACAAAAACAAAGCGATTTTTTTGGCAAATCAATAAGTTCTTAAAAAAAGTTTATCATTTCGGGATTACAACAGTTCGGACTCCACCGAAATATGCAAAATAAGGTTGAACTTTTTGACCGTGGTCCTAGGCAGAAAATGGGCTGTAATAAATTACTTATTAATTAGCAAATGGGCTGCAAATTATAAAAAATAGCAAATGGGCTTTATGTTTTCTGCCACAGATTTGGAGGCTGACTTGTGGGCCTACCAAGTTCATGCGTACACAAGGTTTCGCAAAAAAGAAACTTAGTCAACAATCGACTCTACCAGCGTCAGACCGTTAGATGTCAATCTAACAGCAATCGTCCTTTTTCAGTCTTTGATCTTCCTGCCCCGGCCGCCCAAACCAGCGCCGTCGGAACCGCCTGCTCCCGCCTCCTGTGGCCGGCAGTGCTGCCGAGCAGGCCTCACGGCCCCATCATACTCACATCCCTGGCCTGTCTATCCCTCTACTCACCCACACCTCCTGTTATTTTCCGGCGATGGCAGCCGAACCAGTCAACCCTCATACTCTCCACCGCGTGGGTAGCCACTGACGTGTCTTCCCCGGCTCCGTGTTGTTCCCTTCGTAGGCCTCGCCGTCGTCCACCATCCTGGTGCTCTCGGCGCGGCGTGGTCAACGATGTCCATCCAACGGCCGTAGTGCCGCATGCTCCTGCCTCCCGTGGCCGGCTGTGCTGCCGCGGAGGCCTCACCGTCCCCATACTACTCCCACCGCTAGCCAGGCCATCCCTCCACTCACCCACTCCCTGTTCATGCGACGGCAGCCTCACACCGCAGCCGAACCAGTGAACCCTCGTGCTCCTCTCCGCGTGGGCATCCATTGCCGCGTCTTCCCCGGCTCCGCGTCGTCCCCTTCCTAGGCCTCGCCGTCGTCCACCGTCGTGGTGCTCTCGGCGCGGCGTGGTCAATGTGGTCAATGACTGACTTCCATCAGAAGAGTACTATACGTGGAGAGGCTGACAGCAGGGTCCACGGCAGCCGCAAGGAAGTGCCTCCTTATTACGCACAAAATAATTATTCCTCCACCTGACAGCAGGGACCCACCGGACGGGCCTCCAGTATTTCACGGAAAAAAAGTTTCCCCCCTGACTGCTGGGACCCACCGGACGGGACACCCTATTTCACGAAAAAAACGTTTGCCCCTGACTGCTTGGACCCATCGGACGGACCACCGTATTTCATGAAAAAAAACGTCCCCCCGCTGTCAGCTCGGACCCACCAGAAGTGCCTCCTTATTAAGCACAGAAAAATGAATACTCCCCCTGCTAGCTGGGACCCACCATGGTGGGAGGCTGACTTGTGGGCATACTAAGTTGACGGGGACGGAGGGCTTTGTCAACTTAGTCAATATGAAAGATTCTAGCTCTAGTGATCGTACGATGTCCATCCAACGGCCGTCGTGCTTCTTCAATCTCTGCTCTTCCTGCTCCAGCCGCTCAAACAAGCGCCAAGGACTGCTTACTCCCTCCTCCCGCTGCCGGGTTTGTGCTACCACGCAGCCCTCAACGCCCCATCAGACTCCCATGGCTGGCCTAGCCATCCCTCTACTCACCCACACCTGCTGTTATTCTCCGTGACGACATTTAACCAAGAACCCTCGTGACAACAGATTCTCCGCATGGGAAACAACTGTCGAGTCTTCCTTGCCTCCTTGTCGTTCCCTTCCTAGGCCTCGCCGTCGTCCACCGCCCTGGTGCTCTCGGCGCGGCCTGGTCAACGTGGTCAACAACTGACATGCATCTAAAGTGGACTGTACATGGAGAGGCTGACAGCTGGGTCCATGGCCGCACGCAAGGAAATGCCTCCTTATTACGCGCAAAATAATGATTCCTCCACCTGACATCAGGGACCCACCGAAAGGGCCTCTGTATTTCGTGAAAATGTTACCACCGCTGACAGCTCGGACCCACCAGCTATATCTTCGCAGGCAAGGAAGTGCCTCCTTATTACGCACAAAAAAAATGAATACTCCCCCTGATAGCTGGGACCCAGTATAGTGGCAGGCTGACTTGTGGGCCTACTAAGTTGATGGGGACGGAGGGCTTTGTCAACTTAGTCAATATGCATGATTCTAGCTCAAGTGACCGTATGATGTCCATCCAACGGCCGTAGTGCTTCTTCAACCTCTGGTCTTGTTGCTCCAAATTACCAAACCAGCGCCTGGTCGTGTCCCCTCGCTCCTGCCTCCCGTGGCCGTCTACGATGCGGCGGAGGCATCACCACCCCCAACTACTCCCACCGCTGGCCAGGCCATCCCTCTACTCACCCACACCCCCTGTTATTCTGCGGCGACGGCAGCCTCACACCGCAGCAAACCAGTGAACCCTCGTACTCCTCTACACATGGGCATCCACTGCCGCGTCTTCCCCGGCTCCGTGTCGTCTCCTTCTTAGGCCTCGCCGTTGTCCACTGCCCTGGTGCTCTCGGCGCGGCGTGGTCAACATGGTCAAGGAACGGCTTCCGTCGGACGTGGACGGTACGTGGAGAGGCTGACAGCTGGTTCCACGGCCGCAACAAGGAAGTGCCTCCTTATTACGTGCAGAATAATTATTCCTCAACCTAACAGCGGGGACCCACCGAACGGGCCACCGTATTTCGCAAAAAAATGTTTCCCCCTGACTGCTAGGACCCACCATCTACATCTTCGCACGCAAGGAAGTGCGTCCGGACAAAAAAAACGATTCGCCCCCCTGACAGCTGGGACCCACCAGCTACATCTTCCACTACTAGGGAAAAGGCTAGCAGCAGCGCAGGTTTTAGATGTATCAGTAGCGCGGGGAAAGGCGCTACTAATAAGGCGCTACAGCTAACATATAGCAGCAGCGCGTGCTCACCGGCGCTACTGCTACACAAGTGTATCAGCAGCGCTGTTCGCGAAGCTTCGCCATCGCTATTATCTCTAGCGCGCTTACCTTGACGCGCTCTTGCTATAGCGGTAGCTCTTTGCTAACTTTGTACACTCGCCATCGCTAATTTAAGTAGGTTTTTATTTTTATTTTTTTGGCATATTTGTTTCAGATTTGAACAGGCTTTATAGAAGAATCTTTAGCACATAGAAATGTCATCATGATACACATATAAATGTCTCATGAGACCACAAATGTAATCATAGCATGTACATACAAATAGTCTCATCATAATCATCATCCAACACAAAGTGATACATGCAAGTCTCAATACTTGCAACTACAACAACGCCATCCATCTAAACAAAGGTATACGCAAAGAAGTGCTATCACTTGTGAGTGAGAGCGAACTATGCAAATACATGAGGTGGCGATTCTGAGTCCTCTCTCGCTTAGCGTGAACCTCAAGTAACTAGCTTCTCCTTCTTGTCTTCTTTTGAAGCCTTTATGGCTGGCGCCCATGAACCCATTCACTTGCCCCACACTCATGCCACTTGTTGTACACCCGGAACCTTCCCTTTGTACACCCATATAGCAATTCCATCTCGCCATCAAGAAAACTAGGTACACTGTTAGAGATGCATGTTCATGAAGAGGATGTACAATCATATATATGCAACAAAAAATACTAGAGCAACACCGAAAAAGAAAGGGTTAGCAACTAGATGCAACATAGAGTACGCAAATTAATTAACTAGAGGTACGCAGGTCATCGTGCAAACTAACAAAGTAGCGTTACATAAGTTCGCACATGGACCGTGGACATCACAAAGTTTCATCGCTACAAGAAGTATACAAGTTCAATCGACACATATCATCATCATCGGCGTCATAAATCACTAGAAGTTCCATCCTTCCATATCATCGAGGACGAACCCTAGCTTCTTGAACGGCGTGAGGTCTAGACGTTGCATGCCTATGCGAGTTCGGACGTCAGCTCGCGATATAGGGCCGTGGTGGAACATCCCCTTCTCATCGATGACTTCTTTCATGATGATCGTCGCAATGTCGCTTTGGATGCGAAAGAAGTCATCTCTAAGTTTATAATCCGCTTCTCCATGAGATTCTAGCCAATTGTGGATACGATCATCATTTCTGCTGTTAATGCGAAGCTTTTGGTGATCCGTGTTGAACTGAATCATGAGATGGACGATGTAGAATCCATCCTTCTTGCTTGGTTTTGGGACATGGATGCAGGAGAAGTTAGTTTTATCTTGTGAACCCATCTTCTTGATCCTTTGTTTCTTGATCTCGCACATGGCCACCTCTAAAGTGAAGCCTTGGAGAGCATCATCTAGAATATTCATTATGTGGGTGTAGTCTTTTTTCTCGTAGTCTCTGGAAGGGTCAAAATACACGGCGTGGGAGACTTGCGGTAAAGAACGATAAGACGGCGCTACCGTTGCTGCGAGGGAAAAGACACCTCAAATTATTCCCCATATGAGAGAAGGAATGATTGAAATGTACGAAAGGGTTGTCCGAACTCACTTACTTTGGATGATAAAGGCACGAGGACAATTTCCGGTCCTTATTCTCGTACCATGAAGTTTTGGAGGTACTCCTAGCAGTTTCACGCTCAAAGTCGCGAGACTCAAGAATGTCGGATTTCGGGTTCCAGAGACCCTTAAGGTTCGAACTCAGGAGTGCGTGCGGAGATCCAACCTCCACCGTCTAAGTACCTCGCCGAATCGCAGGGACCTAAA